>JBCEZY010000024.1:1543686-1560171 GCA_039654445.1 Cataglyphis savignyi | reverse complement strand
CCCGATATCTCAACATTTTTGGAAATTAAAGCATGCACAGACATTTATTAAAAAATTCAAAATTTCATAAAAAAAAAATAATAAAAAATAAACCCTCTTACCAATTCTCATCGAATTCAACATCGACCAGCTTTTAATGATATTCTAATAAAATTCATATAAAAAGATTTGACTCCTTATCTCAAAATTTTCGGAAGTTAGAGCAACCACGTCTTTTTTGAGAAAAATTCAAAATTTTATAAAAAATAAACTCTCATCAATTCTCATCAAATTCAATATTAATCATTCTTTAATGATATTCTATTCATATATAGTTCTATTCAAATATTTAGCCCGATATCTCAACATTTTTGGAAATTAAAGCATGCACAGACATTTATTAAAAAATTCAAAATTTCATAAAAAAAAATAATAAAAAATAAACCCTCCTACCAATTCTCATCGAATTCAACATCGACCAGCTTTTAATGATATTCTAATAAAATTCATATAAAAAAATTTGACCCCTTATCTCAAAATTTACAGAAGTTAAAGCAATCACGTCCTTCTTGTGCGCATGCACACATACGGACATTTTGTAAAAATATGTTTTTTTGATGTTTTAAAATATTCTGAAGACATCAACATCAAAATAAAAAAAAAAAAAATTTCCACAAAAACAAAGCTTCCTCTATGCAGGAAGCAATAGAGATAAAAAATATTAACAGAGGCGCCAAAAAACTCGTTTTCTATATTCATGCCGTGCATATTTACAAGATCATACTTTATTGAGACTATCTATATTCATATAAGAGACTATCTATATATATATATATATAAGAGACTAACTATATATATCCGAGAACAAAGAGAAAACATGTCTAATAACCATCGATAGACGAACAGAATTTAAAGCGATAGCGTCTTGTCACGAACTAAAATTCGGAGGCGGAACAATCGCGCCTCCTCGGATCCTTTAATTAATCGCAGGACTAATGGCTGGCGAGAATAAAGTTCCTGTGGGCTTCCTCGGTATCACGAGAAACGAGGAAGAAGAAGAGAAATGGAGGGAAGAAAAAAAAAACAAAAAACGAGCGACGAGAGGCCGCTCCCGGGATGGAAGAGGCTCTGCTGCCTCTTCTCCAACGCACTTATTCGCGCACGATGCCGAGGGTGGAGCGTAACATCGGGGTAATATAACGGGTGGTGTCGTTCTCCATGCCAAGAGGGTTGTTCGCCCCCGGTCTAGGGACGGCCGGTAATGAGGCTAATAGACACGTACAAGTCGTAAAAGGCGCTGCTGCAGGTTCGTAAAGTTAAAAGCGAGAAAACTCGGTGGTGGAAAGCGTGAAGCTTCATCTGGAAGTATATGTTAGCTTTACTCCCAAATGAACGTAATGTGATAAGCTTGATATACATTTCCGCACGTTTCTCATTTTAATATTAGGGACTTAGATCGATAGCGTTATTGCTCAAAATTAATAAGAGGGCAGTAATTTTTGATGATTTTCTTCTTAACTTAGGATACGTGCAACTTCATAATTTAGGATAACCAATCTGCTTGGTAATCTTGATGAATGACACGCGAACCCTGTAAATGACTTACAGCCTGCGAAAAATTACTTTCGCCAAAGCATTTTCTTGAAATGAAGCTCGGAAAACATGCCGCGTCATCCTCATAATGAAGGTAAAAGTCTGCTGGAGAATAAGAATCTGCGGCGATGGTGAGAAGAAGAGAAGTCTTTCGCGAGTACGCGGAGATAAGCCACCCTCGAGCGTTTCGTCTGCTGCGACGTGGGTCGAGGCTCGCAGGTTAGTTAATTAAAAAGCAACGGGGGCGAATTATTTATTTTCCTCGAGAAGAGCGGGAAAAGTTTCACGGGGGATGGCGAGGACATTGCGCGCAATCAACGGCATGATGATACGAAAATCTTCATTCCCGACTAATCATCACTCGAGGCACTTTCTCGAGCGAAATGACTTTTTGCAAAATCTCATTGCGGTTAATTAGCGAGACAAACAGCCCGGCAAGTTTACGTTACGGTTTCAGTAAAAACGATCGCGAAAGTAATTGCCTTAAGAGAGCATATCCGTTCGAAACTTCGAAAAATGAGTACATTTTCTAGATTTTTTTGCAGCGCAATGACTTGATAACGATTCTTTATTTTTTTTTTTTGCAATATTAATACAATATTATTAATTATTAAAATAAAAATTTTTAGCTTAAAAAAGATTTTTTGTATCGGTATTTACAGAGCTTCTTTAATTTTACAATGTGCATGAAAACAATTCGTTTATCATATCTGAAATAAAAAATAAAAATACATTAATAGCTATCTGCTATTTAAATATATATATATATTTTTTAATTTAGAAAAAATGCAAAAATTGCGGCTGTTAAAAAAGTTTCTTTTTTTTTTTAAGTTTATCAATTTTTTTTACGCACACCGTGTATGAGAAAATTTTTTTAAAATGAAAATTTTTATTTATATAATATTATATTAATATTGTAAAAAAAATAAAAAGTTTTTATCAAGTAATTGCACTATATAAAAAAAATCTAGAAAATGTATTTATTTTTCGAGAGTTTAAACGGGTATGCCCCTTAAGTATCGGTTTTTTAAATAAACAACTGATAAACGAAAATTAAAAAATTCGGAAATAAATCAATCATCTCTCTGCGTACAATTTTTTTTAATTTACACAATATTGGGCATTGTACGCATAGCTTAATTTTACATACTGACTCATGTCGGTCATTAAGAAAATTGAACTTTTCCAGGTGCAACGCCGCTCAAGTATCACCGCGCGCGTCCAAATCATCTGCGCGTTACGTCATTGACATACGGCGACGCGCACTTTGTTCGAGATGGTGGCGATGAAGTAGAGCCGGGCGAATTGCATTCCGAAGGAGCGAGCGCGTCCCGGTATCTCGTGTTTCCACCGCGTTTCTCATTGTGATGCACCCCCGTCGCGAAACACAAGTCATGCACTTCATCGCCCGTTTCAATTCATCGGTGCGGTTATTTAATCAAACATCTCTCCGGTCGCTGGTGTTAAACGTCGGAGGGTGCGACCCTTTTCGAGCCGCGCCGGCCGCGCGGCGCGAAAGAACGCGGGGAGGGAGGGAGGGGGGGGAGAATGAAAACCATTTCGTCCGCAGAATCCGACCTCCGTGCTATCGCCACTTCGCACCCCTTCCGCGCATCGCTACGAGGGTGACCGACGAAACGTCCCCGATAAACGCCGGATCGCGATACAACACTTACTTTCCCGGGCCATTTGTCGGGATTTGCTCCGCGGCGGAAGGGCAGATCTCCCCTCGGGGAGAAGTCTCTCGTCCGTATTCATCTCGACATCACGAAACAATATGCCGCCAATAAGGTCCCTCCTTGTTCTTCCTGTTTCTATTCCGAGAATCATTGCGCGACGCCGCAAAGTGAAATCCCTCGTTCCATCTATCCAGCCAGCACAAAATATTATATAAAATATGTACGAAATATTTGTAATAATTATTTGAATATTTTATAAATATTTATTAAAATATTTCTGTTAAAATATTTTATAAATATTTTAGATTTGACAGATCATAAAGATTTATCATAAATATCATAAAAATATTGAGAAATATTTACAAAATATTATTATAAATCCTTAGCATGAATATAAAAAATATCTATATTTTATAAATAATTTCATCATATTTATATATAATCATATTTATAAATAATTATTCAAAATACAATTCAAATAATATTATAAAATAAAATTCAAATAATTAATTAATAATTATATATTAATTATATATTATATATTAATTAATAATTAATTAATAATTATATAAAATTCAAATAATTAATTAATAATTCTAAAATATAAATAAATCTATAAAAGGACAAATAGCTCTAGAATTTTACCAATTCCCGAAGCATTTCAATTTTATTTTTAGAATCCGGACATGTGTTGACGTAGTCCCTTCACATTTCCATAACATTAGAGTCCGCAAGACGATATATTTCGGCAGGTTTTCTCTCGCATATATCCGTTGACAAATGCGAGAAGCGGAGCGCTCGAAATGCAGGCGTCCCGCCTCGAGGTGAGAGTTTAATGTGTACCTGTCAACGGGGCCTTTGAAGGTAGATCACGCGGGGCTTCGCGCCATCTTTTAACGCTCGCGGACCACCTTGGCACTCGCGTCAGTATCTACTAGGAAGAGTCCGCCTCACTTGTCGAATCGTTCGTTACCAGTCATTAGCTATGCTCGTATAAACGGTATGTGAGGCATCAATAAGAAGACTCCGTGTCAGCAGCGCCTGATCATTTCTCATGGCGGATCGGCGCATAAATATCGGGCCGCAATGATCAGCGATCGCATTAATCCCGCGCCCTCGTTCCCTCGGGATTATGACGATTACAGGGGGGGCTTAATAAGATCAATGCGGGGATAATGATTCTGTTAGCTGTGAAACGTAGTTCAAGTCCGAGCACGCTAGGCTTCGCATAAAGCGAACGTCACTATCTATGCGTGAATGAGTTACAAAATGATTTCCTTTTTACGTATCTATTCGAGATATGTAATCAGCATACTCCTACAGAGATAATTGTAATAATATCACGAAGGATTAGACATTTTATGATGACAGTTATGACATGACGTTGCTATTTCATATAATATAATATATAGGCAACGATAGAATTTCCAGCGATTAACGTAAATTATGACGCCATTCATTTATTAAGCTCAAATCTGGCTTAACGTGGTAATTATGTTAGCCAAATTTAACCACAATGTGAAGGAGGATTAATGGCTTTGAGATAAAATATGAATACGAGCGCACGCGAGCACAATCGCAAGATGAATCGGCACAGCCCGTTACTTAAAAACTTCTAAGGCAGACTCGGCTGGGAGGCAGGAAGGGGAAGATTCAGGGTCGAGCGCGAGAAGTCGTGTAATATAATTGACGCGTTCTCAAAAGGGTACGTCGCGGCGAAACCATTAAAGCGCCCACCGCCGCGTCGCTCGGATTTGAATACATCGAAAGCCATCGCAGGCAAGAGAGAAAGAGAGAGAGAGAGAGAGAGAGCGAGGTCTCCGCGCTCTCTCCGAGGTCGTGGCAAAACCAGCGCGATTTCCATCGATAATTTATGACGATTATTATTTTCGCGCGCGGGCACGCAGAGGTAAAAGGGACCTCGGTGAATCAGATTTATCGCCGAGTTATAAAGGTAGTGTATAGGAATCGAGTCTAAGGCTCGTAAGTCATGCCGACGTACGCGTAAGGTGCCTACAATGCGCGGATACGCTCCGTCCTTATGTCTAGAAAGCGACGATAGGGGGATCCGCGAGAAAACCTTTGTTCCTGATTGCACTGTCGTGTTTATAATTAGTAACGGATCGTGCGAGTTCTCGATATAGTTTCTTCATGCGCGGACGTTGCGCCGTATCTCTATGACATTTCTAATGAAATAAAGCTTTATCGCCTCGTCAAGGGAGTTTAAAAAATAATTGCGTTAGTAAAAAATATTTAATCATTTTTTTTTAATTTATGTAGGCGAGAATAGGACAAGTAGATATGCATATATATATATATTCTCTTTCTTTTTTAATTTGAAAATTATTTTATTTTATTTTATTTATTTATTTTATTATCCATTAAATTTATTTTTTAATTAGAAAATCATTTTATTTTATTTTATTTTATTTATTTTATTTATTTTATTTATTTTATTTATTTTATTTATTTTATTTATTTTATTTATTTTATTTATTTTATTATCCATTAAAATTTTTATTTAATTAGAAAATCATTTTATTTTATTTTATTTTATTTATTTTATTAATCATTATCCATTTTTAAATATGAAAAAGGATGATTGTAAAGCTTTTTTGAAGACATTCTTTGAATTTTCAAATAGAATACTGTCTCGATTTTTTAGCCACACTTCAATTTTTAGACACATTCTTGTGAATTTTCGGAAAAAACAATTCTGATGATTAAGACAGATTGCCTAAAATTTTTTTCAAATATGAGATTCGAAAATTCAGACAAGAGTGTGTCTAAATTTTTAGAAACTTTTTTTATAGTGCATCTGAATGAAAAATTCTTCTAATGTATTCATATATGTATTGCAAAGAGATGTAGAGTAAGTGTTTTGCTTCTAAGAAGTAGAATGCACTGTTGTGAGGATTGCGATGGAAACAAATGTTGAGACGGAAACGAATAACGCAGACTTTTATCCCGGCTTTTATCTGGGAATCCATTATTTTCTCAAGGGATGGACGCTTCCGTCTGTGGGAAATCGAAGCCGAGAAATACGAAGTCGTGAGGTAAGAGCGAAGAGTCTTACTGAAAGATTGAGGAAAATCTAGTAGCGCATATCATCTAAATTATTCATCGCGATCATCAGAAATTTTTAAATTAAATTTTTTTAAATTTTTTAATTGTCATTCTCTGAGCTGATGAGTTTTCATCCTTGTTTACAATATTATTTATTACATTTTATTATCACACTTTCTTCCGCATTCAATTTCTTCATTTAATTTCTTTTATTTGATTAATTAATTAAATTTATTTTTTTTATTATTTATTCATTTATTTAAATTTTTTTATTTTAATTTAAAATCTTTATTTAAACTTTTCCACATTTTTGGAAAAATTCTGTGGTGGCTGATGGTTTGCAATTTTATTTGACATTTCACTGGAGGTGTCCACCAGTAGAACGTGCATTTGAGCACCTAAAATTATAATTTTATATTTTTTACCATCTAAATTTGACACCCTTAATTGGTTTTTGAAGAGAATTCAGTCCAAGAACCGAAATATTTTATATTACGAATTTCTTGAAATTTATTTATTATTTACTTTAGTCTTAAGAAGTTTGAGATTTGTGTGGCTTAAATATATGCATCCGCAATTTGAGTGTTTTTGAATCATTTTTTATCTATTAGTAAGCTTTTTATCTTGATTACACTCAAAAGAGATATCTTTTGTTATCTTTAAATAAAATTGAATAGAAAGATTTTTAAAATTTTCTCGAAAATGAGATAAAAGGTCACAATTATCGATAATTCTTAATAAGGAGGATAAGCACAACTAATAGTCAATTATTAATCGCGATTCCTTGGAATATCATGATTTCACGATGAAGAGTTTGGTTGGAAAGTCTCGGAAGACGAAGATCGAAGGAAACCCAAGACACGCACACTACGCGCCGAGCGTGTGAGAAATTGTAGATAATTACTCAACGAAAGAAAGGTATAGTGTTACTTAACAAAGAGCGTATGTTATACTGCTCAAAAATACACACGTACTTCCACGCGGACAAATTATCGCGGAAGTCGTCGACTAGGCTAGCGCAGAGCGCAGGAAGGCCAAGCGAAGACGAGGGTTTTTCTTTCGGAGAAAAATTCAATCGCGAAGAGAAACGCTACGTGAAACCTGACGGTGAGGAAGAGAGGTGGAGGGGGGGGGAGGGAGGGGAGAGTGAGAGGGAAGGGTCGGGGGCTCGCGGAGCGAGTTGAGAAATCGCAAAGCGCGGGTAAAAAGGGGGAGAGAGAGAGGAGGGTTTAGATGTAGCTTTACGGGTCGGCGAAGTGTAAGTTATTGTTTATGGGTGCGACCGCGATGATCTATCGCGATGGTTGCCGGGCCACGATAGCGCTTGGCGCAAAACGTAACCCCCCCCCTCGCGCGCCCCCTCAACCCCATTACAGAGTCACCGATGCCGAGACACGATCTCAAATACACACTCCTGAGGGCTGCTTCTTATCAGGGGAGGAACAGTCGTACACACCGGGAACTTTGTCATTAATCAGCGGGAATATTGCACTCTCTACCGTCGACCGGAAAACTTGATATAAGACGCACACGTCGGGCTTCGCGCGCTTTTACGCCAAGGATTTTCGCCAATCGCGCGTCGGCGAATTACCGATGTTCAGATAACGCCGTATGCGTTTATAAAATAAATAGAGAAATGTATGTCCGCGATTGTTCCTCTCGGATAGAAATATAAATATAAAGTAAAGAATGGAGGTGCACGAAATACTTTTTTTTTCAATATTTTATATATATATATATTATTGCATTATACGTAATTATTTTATAAGAACAAATAAGAAATAAGGCGAAGAAATTTTCTCTCGTATTATATTTTGGTAAAAAAATTTAAAAAATTAAATTAGTCAAATTATAAAATTAATTAAAATTTAATTAAGAAATTAAAATTAAAATTAAAAAATATCTTTGTAAAAAAATTAAAAAAATTAAAAAAGAATTAATTAAAATTTAATTAAAAAAATTAAAATGAGAATTAAAAAATTAAAAAAAATTGAAATCATTCTTAAATGCTCTTTTCTTTCACGAGATAACGCCATATCATCGATCAATATAATGTATCCATGCTCGTTCCTTATAAAATAAAAATACAAAATAAAATAAGAGCCATCAGCCGTGCCATGAAAATGGCTTTGGCGAAGAACAATCGAGGCCACCGCGAAGTACGGGATCGCGGTCTTCCTTCTCGCAAAAGGGTTGGAAAAAGACGCAGGACGACAATAATGCGCGCAGACCGGTGATCGAAGCGCAGGATTCCGCTTCTTGCTCACCAGGACTCGCCGTCCGGATGACAGCCAAACGCTTTTATTACCCGTAATCAGCAGTACTTAAGGCTCATTCACTTGCACGATAACGCGCGGCGTTTCTGAAAAGAAATGCCAATTTCAGTTGCGGGAAGGACAAACCGCCTCCGATCGCGTTCCTCGCGTCGATCATTACATCCTGCGCGGATGTTTGCGCTCTATCTCGATGATACAAGCTAGTATAATTAATTCGCGAATGGTTAAATCGATACGAGAGAAGTAGTCTACATGTGCGCAGTCATTTAGTAGACGCCATACAATTTTTTTAAATTAAAATTATTATATATACGTATTGACTTTTTAGATGTTTTATTTAAAAAGTTATAATTTTATTTTATTTTTTCTTTTTTTTATATATTTTTTTCTATCTTTTAAGTAGCAATTTTAATTTATCGGAAGATATAACGCGATATCTTCTGCGATATTTTCTTTTCTACTTTAAGAGATAAGAGTTATATACTTTATCTTTTTTCTTTGCGCACAAAGTTCTCGCGTAGAATATTTTTCAGGCCCACCTGCACCATCCAGAAGGATACTCGTCGCAGATAAGGGATTCGCGCACCCGACAAATATCGTCGCAGGCAGCGGCTTTTTTTCGGCACGGGATGCCACGCGTTCTCACGAAGATCTAACGGGTGGCACGACGGATCGCGCATTCCTGCGCAATGCGTCTGCACGGACGGGCTAACAGGTGAGGAGAGGGGTGGGGAGGGGAGGGGAGGGGGAGCAGGAAGGGGGAGGGTACGTAATGGAATGAGATTTCGCGTGTAGCAATATTTAATAAGGTCCTTAGCGAGGGAGCCACCGAGGGGTATAATAGCGAGAGATGGGTGTTGTGAACGCGTCAGCGGAATGGGACCACCCAACTGGGCCCCGTGCCAAGAGGCCCGCATACACGCGTGCGCGCACATACCCACACACGGTCGGCGGTAAGCTCGTGGAGCCCATGGGGTCCCCATGGATCACATCGTGGATTCTCTCCTCCCTTCTTTCCCCAAGTCCTGCCCGAGTGTCACTGAAGTCACCTAAGTCGGTAGCCGAATTGTTTCCATGCAAACGAACGGGCCGCGATTAAGAAAGTGTCTGGACCGCGGGCCCCGGAATGCCGGGCGGCTTCAGCGAAAAGGGACTTATCGAGATGTTGATCTTTTCCTGTACTTTTCTTTTTTGTATGTGTCCTGGCTTGGTTTTGTGCAGCAACTTACGCGGCGCTCGTGCTGTGAAGCTTGCAAAGCCTATTCGTGTGCAGTATTAAAAATTAAAAATTGCGGAAATTAAGTAAATATATACGAGAAAAAGTTTGAATAAAAATTTCATTGCAAACAGCGGGAAATGAAATGAAGGTTAGGTTACATTCCACCAATTTCTTCATCGGTTTATTTCTCTTTTTATATTTCCTCTTTTTACATTTCTTTTGCTAATCATTTTTGTTGTTATAAATAAATTTTAATTTAGATTTTTTTATTATTTTTTTATTATTTTATTATTTTAAACATTGGGTAAACATGCATAAAAGGTTACCCCTCACCGATGACTTTGACCTTGACATATGCTGTCAAGGACATGACCCTGAGTAACTTTTTCTTATAACTCAATTGAGGGTCTCTTACAGTTTTTGAGATATTTAATGTTAATGTTTTACAGTTCTAATGTATTTTTTGTTATAAAAGAAGGAAAAATAATTTCATGCCCTTGACAACATATGTCAAGGTCAAAATCATCGGTGAGATCGGTAAGCTTTTATGCATATTTGCCAAACATAGTATAAATATGATTGAATTTACGCTATTTTAATAGCACATGAGTTGTTGATTGAATGAATGATTAATTTATATACATTCATGCAATTTGCATGAATCAGATTTTGCAGAAGTTGAAGAGAAAGCGTTTCACCGCTCATATCCTTATGCTTTATAGCGATCGTTAACGCGAGTGATTATAAACACGCCGCAAAATGCAACTAGACTTCTTTGACTTGTAAATGCGTTTATTCAATCTTAATCTCCGCAGCGTGGCGATTAGACGTAAGAAGTGTGATCGCTACGTGGCAGCTAATTTATCGGATGAATAGGAAACGAATCGTCGTTGAATATTTACGCGTACTGTGTACTTAATAATTCTACATCTCGAAATCTTTATTACGAACGATTATTGTATCGATCATCACGTGGAAAATAGAAATGAAAAATCTAACTTTAAACATCGTCGGTGAAAGTTCTACATTATTTTCAGATATTGTCAAATAATGCCAGTAAATATGTTGGAAATTTTTTTAAGCATAATTTATTTTGTAGTATATTGTATAGAATATTACAAAAGAGACACATAATCCTCGTAAACATCTGTTTTCGTTAAACTAGAAAAAAATTTTCTAAAAATTTAGACACATTTTTGTCTGAATTTTCAGATCTGGGTGTCTGAAGAAAATTTCAGACAATTTGTTTTAAAGGGACATACTCGTTTGAAATCTCGAAAAATCAGTATATTTTCTAGAATTTTTTGGCAGCGCACTTGACTTGACAAAAATTTTATTTAATTTTTTTAGAATACTAATACAATTTTATTATTAATCACTTAAATAAAAACTTTCAGCTTAAAAATTTTTTTTTTAAAGTTATAGCAATATTTGCAGAGCTTCTCCAAAATTTAGGTGGCTATGAAAACATTCCTAGATTCTATCCGAAATCAAAAATACAATTTTTTTTTTATTAAACATTGTAATAGCTATCCGCTAGCAAAGCGTTTTCTTTTTAAATTTCAAAAAACAAAAATGGCGATGCATTAAAAAAAAAATTTGTTTTTTTTTTACAAAGAACATCCATTTTTTTGTTTATAACAAGAAATAAAAAATTGGATTGATTTGAAAAAAAGCTTCGTTAGTAGATGTGAAATCTTATAATAAAACTTGCATGAAAATTTAAAGTCAATCCGTTGAACGTAATCCGATTTTTTATCACACCGTACAAAAAACTATAAATCTGCAAATATTCGCATAACTTAAAAAAAAAAAAATCTTTTAAGCTAAACATTTTTATTTAAATACTAAATAGCATTGTATTAATATTGTAAAAAAAATTACAAACTTTTATCAAGTTGTTGCACTGCAAAAAAAAAAAATCTAAAAATCTACTCATTTTTTTAAAATTCAAACAGATATACTTGCCTAGTCATCAAAATCATTTTTTTCTTCAAAGTTCAGAAGAGTATGTTTGAAAATTAAAGTGTGTCTAAAAACTCAGTGCGTCCGCAAAAGAGCTGCAAATACTTTGCCTGAAGTTTCAGTCAGTTTTTCTACAGTGTACGTACATATAAGGATCGCGTTCAACGGCGATTAAATTAAGAATTTCAAGAACATCCGTCATATAATTATATCGATAATACTTCAATACTTGCAATCGATCGATGATCGAGAGATAGCGCGACGAGTAACACATTAGGTTTTCCAAGACGAATCGTATCCGTGTGTCGTTTCAGACCGATAACTTTAACGATGCCGAAGTCTCGGAGCGGAACGTGTGTCGGTCTCTCTTAGGAACGTCCTGGCAGCGCATGCCGGTAATTAAACAGAAAATGAACGTTAATAAATTCTCATGAACGCCGACCGGTCAAGATCCGCCGTCGTAAAATGCACCGTGGGAAGAAGGATGCACTTTCCTTCTCGGTGATACTCTTTAAGCCGCGTTCGTATGTGCGCGATTAAATTTTTATCGCGCGCATCAATTATCCCGATCTTTTCCACAAATTAACTCGCGCTCGAATACTTGCGTTATGCGTTTCCACAGTATCGATTTCGTGCTACGAGATGTCGAATGTCGAGTCTGATTAAACGCGACGAGGGCTCCGTATGTAGGAAACGTATACTTGCTAATTTGTTTGCATGTAGTTGATTAGCGAGATAGAAATGTTGCGCTGTTAATGTTACATAATTAAAAATCTTACTCTTGACTTTAAGCATATCACCATTGTCGGATTATTTACGATAAGTAAGATTATGAATGTAATTATGTACGGCTTACTTTGAATATAAGTTCTTCATTACAGCAAAGTATCAAGCCTCAAGAAAAATGATTAGCATGCGCTATTTAATGATTCAAAATTTCTTTCATTATGGAATATAAAAATGCAACGAAGAACTCAAGAACCTTTTTTTTTTTATAGCGTATCGTATTTTGCAATTGTAATTATTATTACAAATTTTAGCTTGCATAATTGCTGCATAAAAATATTTTAATATTTATAATTATCAGATAACGCACGTTATAAAATTATTATTATTTGTGTGCTGAACAAAAAGTCGAGAGTTGAGAAGCACTGCACTAGACGACGCTATCGTCAAATTTATGTAAGAATGTTACGTGAGAGAAGTAAAGAATGCCGACGTTTTTTTTTAAAGATACATAATGTTGAAACATTGATGAAAGCATCAAAATTTCGTAGACTCTTCTGTCTACGAAATTTTCTTTTCCTTTTTTTCTATTTTCTATTTCTATTTCTTCTGAATATCTGTGCAAAAATTCTCTTAATAGTTCGGAAATTATTTAAGATTAAAATTACGATTATATTATATTATTTTATTATTGATTCTTATAGAAAATCGTGTTGTAGCACTTATTGACAAATTTGACAAGGAAAAAACATTGCCAACAAAATAAAAATTTTCACATATACTAAGAAAACTTTAACAAATATTTATGTAAAATTTAATTTATATCTACTTGTTTCATTAAAAATTATTTATTAAAAAATATTATTCTTCTCTTTTTCTCTCTTTCTGCAAATTATTTGTCTTCTTTTTATTTCTTGTAGGGGATATTCACGATCAAAAGTTTTTGTCATAAATTAGAAAAAATATTAACTATTATTTATTTATTTATTTAATTAATTTATTTAATTTAATTTTCCAAATGATGAATGGTAAGAAATACTTGTTTTTTTTTTTTTAATTTTGATTGTTTTGGCTACAAAACATTCTTAAAAGCCGCGTGGTCCGAAAATTATCACGGAATTTCACTTTCCACGCATTTTCATCGCCTTTTATGTCGACATTGCGTAGATAAAAGTGTTCTATTATCTGTGAAACGTAATTGAAAATGGAAACGGCGATCCCAAGTTGACGATTAGACGGGAGATCGGACGATAATTCTACTATACTAGTGTACTGCCGAGTAAACGATTGGCAATTACCGGCGTGATAAATTCCGTCGGTGCAAATCGACGGTTGTACACGTATATTGCAGCGTAATAATTAAGCGATAAAGAGAAAATTGCATGCCTGATTATCGCTTGCTGGACATCGCGCAATCAATCGACGAGAACTGGTTGGTTCGCAAGACAAACAATTAGACGCTTCATTATTAATGTCGAACATAGATTTAGGAATCGTTAATCTTAAAGTCACATGTAGCATATTAAAAATTTGGAATCATGTCTCTGCTGTTGCCTTGGAATAGCGATGCGCAGAATTCATGAAAGTGCGATGCGTTAAGATTTTGCGGGGGAAGGGAGGATAGAGGGTGGAAGGGAGGATGAGGAGAATTATCAAATTTCTGGGCGAACTCGATGAGAAAAATTCGAGCTATACATCTACTGTTTTTATGTTTAATTTATACGATGACAGTTGTTATTTAAAGTTCCGCGAATGATCATAAATCGTAAGGGCAATAATCATAAATTTAGAATTATCTCTGTGACAAAATTAATTTTTAGATTAATTTTAATAGCGGTTTTTAAATTAATTTTAATAGCGATTTCTCTCTCTCTCAGAGAAGATCTGACATCGGGGTAACTTATTCCCAATTCCAATCGGCCGATTCGGGGGTTAAGAGTGACGCGCCGACCGGGTAGAGGAGGGAAAAAAAAAAAAAAAAAAAAGGAAGGAGAGATATCGTAAGATCGCGTCGACGATCTTCTCGGACGAAATCTGTCGCTGGTCCTCGCGTTACGGAGGAATTAGATTCATCGAGTTCTCCCGAGGGCTCTCGCTCTCCCTCGCGAGGTAATGGCCGATTTTTTGCTCGATCCGGAGACACAGGCCGAACCGGGGGCTCTTATTGAGGGGGGGGGGAGGGGGGGGGCGGCTTAAGCTGCCGGGGAAAAGAAGGTGGCTCCGTGATAGATGCGAGCGAGCAACGGCTACATGGGTGGCCCGCGCCGTCACACGCCGCGGTACTAGCCACCCCGAAGACATTCGCCGGCTGCCTTGTGATATCAAAAATCGCTCAACGTCCTCTTTATCGCGGCGGGCGTCGCGATGGCCGATGGCGCGCGGCTTCGAGGCGTATCCGTCCTGGCGCCTCGTCTTACGAGTTGCATGCAATTTTTATATTAAATTCGCTCAGACTTCCAGTCATTCCTAGTGAATTTTCGAGGAACGAAAAATTTATAGAAATCTCAGAAAATTTTGCCCCTTTAATTTTTTATGAAATCATTAATAACTTACCGTCATAAATATCGTCATTGCATTGCCACCGAACGATTGTATTACTAACTTAGGCTTTATCTATAGGAGAGAGAAGACTTTTTAAATTTAAACGACGCCCATTAATTTTAGTAATTTTGAAAATTCATCATTACGTGAGCTTACCTGATACGTATACGCCTGAGAAAGTGCGTCGTTCCTTTATGATTTAATGAGGAGGATGCGGTTTCGTAATGAATTGTTGATCATCCCGATTTTCCCGGCTGGCTTTCTAACTCCGGCGAGGGAAATTTTTGCCGCGTGCACAAACAAAAACGAGTTGACGAGTGGAGGGGGGGGGGATTCCCCGAGCGCCCGGGGTATTCGAATCGCTTAAACACCGTGACCGCGAATCGCGACGCGGCCACAAAAGTTGAAGTAACTGCGCTAACTGCGCTCGCGAAACGCGTGAAAACGTCTGCGGCGCTATGTTTACGATTACCGGCCTCTGTTTATTACCCTCCCCCCCTCCTTCTTGAGAAGGCACTTAACCCCGTGCGCGCCGCGGAGAAAACTTTACACTGTAAACAGGAGGTTATAAAGATGGCGCGTCACCGCGACGAGCTACAGCAGATCCTATAAACTATCGTTGCCAACTGCCAACATTTTATAGTCATCTTAGCTTTTTTTTTTTTAGGTAATGGTGCCAAAAAGGATTTTGAAGATCATCCCAAATTTTTTTTAATGAGATACTCCACAATTAGAATTTATTAAAAATGTTAAAAGGATTTTTAATTAAAAAAATTCGAGATAACTTTTAAAATTCTTGGCGCCTTCAGCTAAAAAAAATTAAAACAACTAAATTTTTAAATTTATTTAAATTTTTTAAATTTATTTAATTTTTATTTTAAACGTTCTTGTGTAAAATCGATATTTATGAAGATATCTTAGAAAGTTTCTAGTAACACACCCTGTATTATATGTGCCAAAATTACTGATAAAAACATGTTATCAACTTTCTCCATAATATAATTGTTTACATGTGAGGACACGGAATCTACAATTTTAATAAGCCAATTGTTCAAGTAACCAAATTAAATATTCGATTACGTTAAGTGTATGGAGGAAAAATTTTTCAAATTTTGTCTTACAAATATAATCACGTTATTGTATGTATACGTAGCTCCCTCTTTCACTACTTAAAATAATATTCGTTACATTTTATGCCCTGTACATTCTGGAATCATTACTGTCAAATTTTCCGCCCGTCGCTTGTCAATCAAGACGTCCGGTTCTCATTTCTCAGATCGATCAACTATCGAGGGTGATTATCGATAATAAAAGTGCGTTTTTTTTTAACTCGGTAAGTAATTTATACGTAAGATTGAGAAGTCTATTTGACAGCATTCTTTCTTTTTTTTGATAAAGACAAATTTATTTATAGTGTATACACTTTATTACTATATATATA
>JBCEZY010000024.1:1521231-1531611 GCA_039654445.1 Cataglyphis savignyi | reverse complement strand
TATATATATAAACTATTGCACGTCGCAATCACTCCAATTTTTCTTCGCGATATATAATACATTTTTATACAATAAATTAACGTAAAATCTAATTTTCCCCCTTACTAAACTCGATTTCTAGTCTTCTCTCAATCACGGAGGTGATTCCGCACGTTCTCGTGTAAATAATCTTGCCGGAAAAAATTGCAAAAAAAAATGGCACTTGCTAATCTCCTTCGTGAAAAATTAACCGCTGCATGCCATCGCAGTACGCTAATCGAACACATTTTTGTTTTCACCCTTAGAAGCGGATCAAATTTTGTGTGAGAAAAATTTTCTCTCCCGACGAAAATCAAAATCTGATCCTGTCGTGCCGCGATCTAGGAACGTGTGCCGTGGTTTTTATATTATACTTCATCACCTTTCATCACCTTTCAAAGCGATGGCGAGAAACGGCGCGCGACCGTAACTTATCAGCCATCTCGGTAACTAACATTTCTTTTTTTTTTTTTTTTCCTTTTTTTTTCTCACAATTAACTGTCGAACGAAGGCGAGCGACATACGTCAAATGCTGTTCTATCGGAAGCTCTAATTACAAGAACAAGAATTCGTCGAGTTGATTCGTTTGCTGTCTAACGAGTTGTCACTCTAGTACATCTAACGAAATAAATACTCCAGTCTTTCATTTTAAGGAAGAGAAATGGCAGACCGTAAACTTCGGGGGCCCGCTCAGAAAGCTTTCCTTTTTATTACCTATTTGGCCAATATGACTCTTCAAAGTATAACGCACCACATATTTATCTTTTTTTTTTCTTCTTCTTAAATAACACAAAAATTTACACCGCTTTGGTTAATTATGACTTGTTTTCAGAAACTTGCACAATTAGCAAAATTAATACAAATATTTTTTGTTCGCATTCTCTTTTGCAAAGATGATTCATTAAAAAAAAAAAAAAAGATCGCTTCGCGAGATTCTAATATTATCAAATGTTTATTTAATCGTATCGAAAGAATTTTTTTTATTCTACCTACGTATATTTTAACTTTTGCAGAGATTCTACTTTTCCTTCTCCCAATTTTTCCACAAAAATCCTCGCGCGAAGGATTAAAACGAAATAGAGAGAGATAATTTAATCTTTGCTTATAGCATCTTTGGGGTCAGATACGAAATTTAGGGTTTCCAAGTTGCATGTGAACATTTTGTCGAATGTTTCCGTTTTAAGTTTGCATACGTCATTTCGCTTGGAGTTCCGCGGCCTGCTCCTCCTCCTCTTTAGTGAGCGGTACCGTCGAGTGATTGTAGAGCCCCTGCGCCATCAGCTGGAGCGCGAGAGGATTTTTCTGGCCGCTGGCCTTCTTGATTTTCGCCCTCTTATTCTGGAACCAGATCTTGATCTGTGCCTCGTTCAAACCTAGATCCCTCGAGAGCTGCTGCCTCCGTCTTTCCGTCAGGTATCGGTTCTCAGCGAATTCCCTCTTCAGCCTCGCTAACTGATCGCCGCTGAACGCCGTCCTGGGACGCTTCTCTTCGGGTGTACCGCCGCCGCGTCCGTCCGTCCTCTTCACTCTTCTCGTGCGCGGACCTGCAACACGGGATGGTCCTAGCGTTAACTCATATCTGTCAATATTTTCATCCAAGAACATCTAGGTCAAGTTCAGTTTCTCGCAAGAAATCGCGCGCGTCATAAAAATATCTAAACTAGTCGATCCTTTTGCAAAGGTGGATCTACCATAGATATATATCTTTTTGTTTAGGCGCAAAATTTTCCTAAGACTTGTCTTTGCGTTTTCATAAAGCCAACTTTTTATCTCTTTGATATGACATTCTCAGCAAATCTTCTACAAATGACAATATGCGTGAGAAAGCCTGAGATTCTAAACAATACCTCAACGTAACATCGCCGCGTAAGCCCTAGACAGACATTGATTCAGCAAGTTTACACGCCGATAAATCTGAGAAATTAACGAACCGCCGGCCGAGCAAGTTTTACGGCAACTTTTATTGTCTAGAGGCTGTCTTGAGTGTTTTTTCCCTCTCGGCGTGTTTGTGCCGTCGGGGTCTAAGTCCGGTTATGCCGTCTTCTATAACAAGCCGGTTGTTGCTTGGGAGGAGCCCGGGGTCGGAGAGTTCGTCGACGGAATAAACGTCCGACTTGGAAGGATCCTGCCGCCGACGAGACGAAGTAAATCCTTCCGTCTCTCTTTTCGCTCTACCTGCCTTACCTCGTGCTGCGGATGCAGCGGTACGCGCCGATCACCGTCACGTAGAGAGACCTGGCATAGAGACGGTTTTAAATCACGCGCGCATTATTATTGCCGCCACGTTGCGTATCCTACACGCGCGTAAACATGCGCGTTTCAGCTGTCGCTATTCGCTTGTTTACGTCGGAACTGTTTCTGGAGAACCTCACTGATTACGTCAATACGTGACAGAATTCGATAAAAATAGAATGCCTATCCTTCTCGAGTATTGAGATAATTGAATCATGTGATTTTTTAAAACAACACATGTCCATGATTTTTTCTTTTTTTTTTACTAAAATGTGTTTGAAAAAAAAAACAAGACAAATATTATAAATTTTCTGCAAAATATGAGGTTTTTTTTTCTAAATTGTTTTTTTCTTCCTACTAAAAAATGTTGTTTTAAATTCACATAAATCAATTAAGAAAAATGACTGAGAGAAAGAGAGAGAGAGAAAGAATACAATATAAACATCTTATATTATAGTAAATATAATTTTTTAGAGATAATTATTGAGTCAGTCAAAATAAAGTTTAGTTTGATTTTTAATAGTTGATGTCATAGATATGTAATATATATGTAATATAAGCAACAATATTGTTAATGTTTATATATTATATGCAATTTTAAAGACAATTTTAATGACAATTTTAGCTATCATTTGCGCATGACATTAGTGCATTTATATTTCGCTTAAGTGCTATATTTACTAATTGAAAATGGACGTTAATGAAGTGTATTTGCATTAATTAAGTTTAGAAAAGATGTAAGATTTCTGTCAGCATGTATAAAGTTTATAGAAACGCTGCAATGATTATTAAAGCAGTTGGAACATTATTGATT
This sequence comes from Cataglyphis savignyi, assembly GCA_039654445.1. Classification (NCBI taxonomy): domain Eukaryota; kingdom Metazoa; phylum Arthropoda; class Insecta; order Hymenoptera; family Formicidae; genus Cataglyphis; species Cataglyphis savignyi. The sequence goes on along the minus strand of JBCEZY010000024.1, from coordinate 1,528,547 downwards.
AAATTGATAATTAAATAATCATCCACTTTTATTCAATGAGTGTCCAAAGCGTAGTTTAAGTTAATTTAAGTTTTTCATTTCGTCATTTAAGTTAAAATAAACTGCGTTTAAAACGTGCAAATCATTTTCTAACTGTTTTAATAGTCACTGTAATATTTTTATATATTATATGTATTTTATTAACAATCATTTTTAAACTCAGAGTATAAAATTTTGAATTGTACTATCGCGAGATAACCAAGTTCGTTTTAGATTGTCATGTATTCTGTAGAGGAAATGCGCGTTACGCACCTCGCCAAACAAGGATCATGCAAATATGCGATTCTAAATGCGACTCGCCTTTCCCCGCAATGACTGCTTCTCTCGTGTGATTCCCGCACGATAATAATTCACGTGGTAAACACTGCGCGTCACCCTGTATACGACACGAACGCGCACCACCGGCGCCTATGTAATTGCATATAAATCAAATCATAATAATCAAGCGGCGTTATCAGACGGACCGATTTGCTGAAAAATATTTGCGTGAAAATTTCAAGATCATTAGCCTCGCTTGATCATTCACGGCTTTTTTAGGCTTCTAGAAAATATGAATGTCTTAAAGTGGCTTCGAACTATCGTACTTGACTCTCCCTTTCTTTAAGATATTGAAAATTTATTATAAATAAAATATTTTATATAATATTTTATATAATATGGTAAGTAAAAAATAAATAATTATGGTAATATATTGTAAATATTTTTTAATATTTTTATAAATATTTTTATGATATTTATGATAAAACATGATCTGTCAAATCTAAGATTACAAAAATATTTATTAAATATTTTGATAAATATTTATAAAAATATTCAAATAATTATTATAAATATTTTGTACATATATTATAAATATATATATTAATTTAGAAAAAATGCATGTTTTACATAGAAAATAAGAATTGCACGGTAGATTATTATTTAATTTATTCTCGTATTTTTGAAAAAATATACCATTAGTCGCCTTATTTCATTTGTTTCTTGAAAATACGTGGAAATTTTTACTCAAGAATTTTGCTAAAAAGGACTACACAATTCCCGCTTATTTGAATTCAAAACTGACCTCATATACTGATTTCATAAATTGCTCGTTTTCATATTTCATAAATTGCTCATTTTCATAAATGATTCATTCTATTTTCAAAAACATTAAGTGTCTAAGATTTTTACGCTTTTGTGGGCATGTCAGCAAGTTATTAATTCTAAACATTAATTTTTATGAAAACCGTCGCAGCGAAGCGTAAAATATAACAAGAGGGAGAACTACCTGATTACGATCTATTTACCGCCAAACAATTTATCTGCGAAGCAAGGCTCTAACGATCCGAGCCGAGAGAGAGAGAGAGACAGAGAGAGAGAGAGAGATGAGAAATTACAGGCTCGTGGAGTATAAGTTGCATTGCAAATGATAATTATCGAATGTTGTGTGTTGCGCGGTAGTATAAATTACTGTCGGCCAACGAGGGTCGTCCGGCACGAGTATGAGTTTCGAAGTGAAAACGCGTTTTACAACGCGTAATCATTCAAAGCGACGATCATAGTACGCAAGCTTTAAGTAATATTATCGGAAAAGCAGTTTGTTCCGCACGATCAGGCATCCGCGCGCCGGGACCCCGAGTCGTTAGTTTCCCGTCTCTGATTGGCTCTTACAACGCGGCTCTTACGGCCGCGATCGATTTCTATACACACGTGCGTGGTCATAAAAATCGTTGTGAGAAATTCATCTTCGTCGCGATGCACTGCGACGGCGTCTGTAAAGTGCCTCACATGATTGCGGCTCCTTACGTCGGTGTGGCTATTTTTTTTTTTTTTTTTTTTTTTTTTTTTTTTTTTTTTTTTTTTTTTTTTTTTTTTTTTTTTCGTCAGACACGTGCCGGTATTGATGAAAAGAAATATTTATCAAGACACCCCGTGTTACGCCGTGTTTGCGTTAAATAGGTGTAATAAATCATGTAAGTTTAATGACATATCTAATAACCGGAAAGATTCACGAAGACTCGTCGTCATTTTCTGTTTTTCTCTTGGAATGAGAATAAAGTTTCCAAATCAAAGTATAATTTTAAAAATAATTAAAACAAGTAAAAAATTGTGCAAATTAGAAACTTGCACATTGCCACCTCAATTTTAATTTCTTAATTTTATTTTCTTCCTTTTATATCAGTAAAAATGTCTCATGTAAAAATATTTAGCCTGATATCTCAAAATTTGCGGAAATTGGAGCAACCATATTTTTATTTTAAAAAATTCAAAATTTAAAAAAAAATGAAGTTTTCCACCGATTCTCATCAAATTCAATACCAATCATCCTTTAATGATATTCCATTCATATAAAAATATGTAGACCAATATGTCAAAATTTGCGGAATTTAGAGCAACATCTTTTTTTTGGAAAAATTCAAATTTTTATAAAAAATACACCCCTTCACCGATCCTAGCCAAGTATAATACCAACCAACCTTTAATGATACTCTATTCATATAAAAAAATTTAGCCCGAAATCGGCGGAAATTAGAGCAACCAGTGCTTCTTCTGCACACGCGGACATTTTGTAAAAATATGTTTTTTCGACATTGGCACTAAAATATATAAAAAAAAAAAAAAAAAATTATAAAAACAAAGCTTCCTCTATGAGGAAGCAAAAATAGAATAAAAAATAATTCTTAATAATAAAATAAATAATCCTAATAAAATAAAAAATAATTCTTCTAAATCATTCAACAAATCGCTAATTGTAAGCTCGCTCGTAGTGTATTAGCTAGTTGCATTAACATACGCGTAGCATCCTTGGCAGTTTTGCTCCTCCTCAGGAATGACTGAGGTAACGAACAAGTCGGCAGTCTAATTACTTAAGCGAAGCGGTCTTGCAGTGAAGCGTAGGAAACGGTGAGGAGCATCTCTCCGCAAGGCTCTCTTCTCATTCTCACCCTTCCCACTTACGGTAATCCCTCTCCAAAGGCTCTCGAGGGTAAAACCAATAATGCTAAGACGCTCTCTCTCTCTCTCTCTCTCTCTCTCTCTCTCTCTCTCTCTCCTGTTAAGGCGCAACCCCAAAAGCATCTCGAATACCGGCGACGCTAGAAACACTAATTTTCCTTGTCCTACTCCTGAGATAGACGTCAGCTCGTAGTTTGGTCTGTCAGTTTAATTGCATTTCTTTTTCTATTGTTTACAATCATGCAACTCGCGCAATGCACAGCGAAATGACATTTACATTGCTAATCAGCTGGATCGTTACACGGGACACGCGCTAAGTGATTAGAATAAAAATACCAACGTTACATTGATTGCTCATTTACATGCGTGCGAGAGAGAGAGAGAGAGAGAGAGAGAGAGAGAGAGAGAATTCTTTTATCATAGAATGCGCAACAAGAGTCGACTTTTATGTCTGCGTTAACAAATTCTTGGTCAATACAAATTACGAAAATTTCAAAATTTGGCGAAATAGATTTCAAAAATCATTACTACTTTCCTCGCTCCATTCTTGAGATAGATATGTCAGTTAGTTGGCTTCTAGTTTCTCCTTCGGGCAACTTTCGCGTGACGAATTGACAGCGCCGTGCTCTACGACCGCCCTTTCAGGCCGCTGCTCGACTTGCTCGTCACGTTGCTTTTAATTACATCCGTATCGGCGGCAGAACCGAGAAGACGGCACGGAGCGCAGAATGAAAAGGTAGAGTAAAATGTCTAGAATTTGTTAAAAATGATCAGCAAATTAGTGGAATTCCATGCGGAGCAAATGGCCGACGATCGTGTTCGGAGTGCAAATTGTTTCGTATACCTACGCGTTAAATCTAAAGCGAAAATCGAATTGATTCCGACAGAACGAGTAATGTGATTGTAGAAAATTATCAAACTACGCCTATTTCGTGCAATCAGAAAGGTGTTGGGAGATTAATAACAGAAGATTTTAGATAAATTTGATTCAGTGTCTCTCTCTCTCGAGAGAGAAATATGTGGAAATAAATGATCAGATCGGCGCGAAAAAAAGCCTAAACATAGAAAGCTAGATTGTAATAGCAACCTAACCTAACCTAACCTAACCTAACCTGACTAAATTGGAAAGTACGAAACAATACGGCAAGAATATTTTAGAAAATTCACGCAGACATAAATTAATAATAATCTTTCAACGATGCGCGTAGCTTTCTCACTCAAATCTCACATCTTTCATCTTTTAGCGCCGATCTCAAATATAAATAATTTTAGGGGGGGGTTGTTTATTTAAAATTAACAAAAAATATATTTGGGGAGAAATTTTAATATTTAAAAATTAGTAATTGAGATGTTAAAATTTTATTTTTAGTATTTTAAGTTAATAAGATTTTTATATATAATATATTCTTTATATATAAAAATATGAAAAATAATGATTTATTAGATTTTATTAATAAAATAAAATTTATTAATTATATCATTAATAATCTTATTAACTGAGATCGTGATAATAATAGCGTTTAAGAACAGAGCTTTCCGTATAAATCGTGACAGCAGTCGAATAAGACTCGATAATTGGCGTAGACGATGCAGTCCTGCAGGCCATTTAATTTTTTCCAATATTAATATAATATTATTAAGTGTACTTAAATAAAAATTTTCAGCTTAGAAGAAATTTTTTTTTCAAACTTATGCGAATATTTACAGATTTGTATTTTCATGCACGGTGTGCATGAATTTCTGATTCCTCATTTTTTTTTGTAAACAAAAAAGATGGATGTTTTTAAAAAAAAAGAAAAAAAAAAATTTTTTTTCAATATGCCATTTTTTATTTTTTAATATTAATAAAAATTAATAAAAAAAGAAACTTATATTTTTTTATTTCATTTTATGATAAATAAACGTTTCCCTGTACACCATAAAATTAGATTCCGCAAATATTTGCATGACTTTGAAATGTTTTAAGTTGAAAATTTTTACTCAACAATATTATATTAATATTGTAAAAAAAAAAAGTTTATGCCAAATCGTTGCGCTAGAAAAAATCTAGAAAATCTACTCACTTTTCAAAGATTCAAACGGATATTGCCTTGCTAAGAATGTGCGAGTCGTGGACGAAGTGAGTCGTTCGAATACGAATTGCATCGCCCTTATAACGAAACTGCCAAGGTGCCACTCGACTTGCTCGTCACGTCTTTTTTAATTGCGCGCGGTCATCATCGACAGATACGAAAGATCGCCGGAAGGGAAACGACAATGGAGGCCAAACACATACAGGTGCAAAATTATAGCTGTAGATGTATTAAAATTGCTCGAGCGGCAACTGCGATATCTTGCGCCAAGTGACAAGCTTCACAAGTACAAAGTTGCCCCGGGTAGAAAGCGTGTGCCCATTCGACTCGATATTTAAGTATTCATGACTTAAAGGCGGCTTCACCCGCTTGTCATCCGATGTCATCTGATAATTACGGCGGCAATCTAGCCACTGACCGCTTAATGATAAGCTTTCGTCGCGCAAAAGACAAGCAATAAATGATTATTACATTTTAATAAAGCACGTTTATACCGAAGAAGCGACTTTCTTCGTCACCGTTTTTTTTTCTTTTTTTTCTTTTTTTTACGATGTCGCAAAAATCCAACATGCTTCTCGTGCGTATACTTGATTTATAAATAAAATATCCATATTCTGTCCTTTTTTTGACCGATGTATAGGTGTTATCAGATATCGTTCTATAAAGATTGATCGGGTCAAATCGAAATGTATTTTTGTCTAATTGTATCATATATAATACCAAAAATATCATTATATATTTTTCTTATTTTTTTGGAAACATGTACAAAAAAATAATTATTATAAATATTAATTAAAACGATCTAACGACCATCTCGCGTAAGAGATAAGGTCAGATACAAATATGATAATTAAATAGGATAAATAGGATAAATTCTCTCGCTTCTATTTATATTATTATCTTCATTACACGCGTTACTAGTTTGTCCAGTAATGAATACATTGAACATTAAATCAGCGTCGCGAAATTTATTGCTGATAATTATTATCCTCGTTAAGAGGCAGCGGGTTAACAGAATGATATAAAGGAAGACGACGCGTCATTAAGTCATTAAGGCCATTGGCTCCATGTAGTTGACGCACTTTGGTCAATTTTCATCGATTAGTCGCGCAAACTCGATAACGGCTCTAATTACAATACATCAAATAAGAGCGTAACGCAATTAGCAAGATCAAAAAAAAATTTCAATTTTAATAATTTTATTTCTTCATTTTCTTTCTCGTATTTTCCTATTTTATCCTAGAAAATATCCTATTGTATCCTTTATCCTTTATAAACAGATGTGATATATAATTTAGATAGCAACAAAATTCCAACAGCACAGAAGAAAATAAATATAAAGCATCAAATATGAAATATCAGATAACGACAAGAGAGGCATCGAAATAAACACAAAGATTGGCCGGTCAAGAATCGCACTGTAAAAAAAAAAAAAAAAAATTGAAACTTCAGACAAAATAAGGTTGCACGAGACTCAAGACAAGGCAATTATTCGTAAAAATATTAATATTAATATTAATTAATATTAATAATAAAATTAATAATAATAATAATATTAATAATATTAATAATATTAATAATAAAAGATGTTTTTAATGAGCTAAATAACTGTGGAAAATTTTATATTATTTATTTTGTTTACTGCATCAATTATATTACCAAGTTTCGTTAATATAAATATATTTATATTTATTAAATAAAATTTTTTAAGTTTGTATAATATAATAATTCTTTCTCGTTTAATTTACAAACGAATATAATATTTCAACTATTTAAAAAAATCAATAATCTTGACAATGTTTTAATGATATTCTTTTAATAACTAATAATAAATCTTAATAATTAAAAATCTTGCCTTAATTTTAAAAAGTGTCGACAGTATCCTTTTTTTGCAAACACCCTACCTGAATTTCCAAACAAAATGCTGCCTGAATTTTTAGACACACTTGAATTTTTTAAACAAATTTTTCTAAACTTTGAAAAAACGGCTCCGATGATTAAGATAGATTGCCTGAAATTTCCAACACTCAGCTCTGAAAATTCACGTAAAAGTATGTCTGAATGTTTAGAAAATTTTTGACAATACGCCTTTTCTCATCGGAATCGATCGGATAACTGTGCAAATAACTGCTAGATCGTTGAAGGAGTGCTCGATCGAGCCGTCTTTTCCGTGAATCCGGATCGTCCCGTCCTTGCACACATCCAGATATATAAACGAGCTCGCTTGAGTTATGACCGCGACCATTACTTGGGACAAACGAGGCTAAGCGC
>JBCEZY010000024.1:1456824-1475714 GCA_039654445.1 Cataglyphis savignyi | reverse complement strand
ACATTCTAAATTATTTCACATAAGAAATAAGAACCAATTGTGTCCGGATTCCAATGGTTTTTATTTATTATTGATTTTATTTAAATTCTTTTTAATTTTTAAAATTTTTTAATTTTATTGCCTCATTATTTCATAACATACTTTATGCGTTATGAAATAACACGTTTTTAGAAATTTCAATAAGAAAAAAGTGAAAATATTACTTCCCATAATTCCTACTTAGACAGCGCACAATATTTATGATAAATATTCATAAATATTTTTTACTGTTAGTTTTTTTGAAATATTATATACATATTTTATACATATTAAAAGAAAAAAAAACCATCAAAACTTTATTCGATATATTATTAAATAAAATATAGACTAAATATTTTATATAATAATTATGACAAGCAAACAATAAATATTTATAATAATATTTTTGGGATCTTAAATTTCAAATAATTATTATAAATATTTTGTAAATATTTTATAAATATTGTGTGTTGTCATAGCGACATATTGTGCGAATGAATTAATAAAATGGAACGCGCGGTATCCCGTCAAATCCAGCGATGCGTAGCAGTTAAAAAAAAGAAAAATTCGCTCTCCGCATCGCAACGGCACGCAATAAACCATATGACACTCGACGTCGGGCCCTTTAGGGGTTACCTTGATCCGGTCCGGCGGGCGCGTCGCGGAACGCAACGCATGCGGCAAGGCAACAAAGTCTGAAACGCGAAAGTTAGAAACCGAGCTCTATGCGCTCAGACGCGGTTCTTCGACGAAGGCGTCGCCGCGGCAGAATCATGCAGGCAGCAGACACAGACATGCATCTCGTTCGGTTCATTCATAAATGACCGCGCGCGGTTCGTTTCCGTGCGATTCCTCGATCGAGCCCCAGACACGCATCCGCGCGCGCGCGCGGGTCGTGTGTGTATGTGTGTGCGTATGTATGCACGCGCATCTGACGAGTACGCTGCGCGGCAGGTGTGTAGGTGTATAGAGAACGCTCCGCGTGTACGACGCGGGATCTCGTGTAGAGGTGCGCGCGCGCGTGTGTGTGTGTGTGGCGAACGTGCGTGTGTGCGAGCGGCGTAAGCCGGTCTACTTGGGTGGTCCGTCGAAGAAGGGACCGCACGCAGCGGCCTGCTCCCCACCAGAAAAACCATGCCGCTGTCACCCCTTTCCTCTCCGCCATCAGACTTCGTTCAAACAGGTCTCGCACACTCCGCAAGCGCCGATCTCGTACGGGCGCGCACTGACCGTCACCTCCGCATGCGCGCGCGCGCGAGCGATGGTTGGAATATCTCTCAATCTGGCGGACGCTGAATTCCGGTATTTACCAGCGAGGGGAAGGAAGGACTAGACCTCCTAAACGCATGTATGTATGCACGGACAGACGAACGGACGGACGGGCGAACGAACGGCGCGACGCAATGTCCCATCCGCTTCGAACTTGTTTCGGACTTCATTAATTAAGTGGAGTGTGACTTTATACGACGGTGGCGTCGCGAGACTTTTGCTCGGTCACGTAATCGCCGCCAAATGCGTGCAAATGTTCGGTAAATTTCGCAGGAAAAAATTCGAGACGCGATACACAGTTGAATTTGTGTTAAATTTAACAGATATCCCGATATGTCCCAAACAGTCCACACAAGTTTTTGTATTAATTTAACATAATATTAAATTGTGACGGTAATATATTATATTATATTAACAGTGACAGTAATACATTATATTATATTAATAGTAATATATTATTAGTAATATATTATATTAATATTTATATCTATATTAATATTTTTATGCAAAATAAATGCAAACCTCAAAATAATTCAAAGTAAATTTGTGTAAAATCAACAATTTTTGATGATAAAAATAACTTGGAAAAATGTTATTGACCCGGTCTCATTCTTACTCTTATAGTAGAATAAAATCAACATTCTTTTCTGTAAATTTTAATTTAAGATAAATCCTGTCATTAATAATACAGAACATATGTATTGTGTAAAATTAAAAATAGGTGCGCATGTTCTTTTTACACTTTTTTCAATTGTTTTAATAATTTAACTCGAGTTTAATTAACACAACAATAATATATTAAATTAACACATAAATTTGTTAAATATTTGACACAAAAATTTAAACTTATATATCTTTTAACAACAAAATACAAATTTTTTTTTTAATTATTCTTTGATATCGCTACATAGATAATAAAAACTACGAAGTTAGTCACTAATTCAGGCGTGCTATTTAATTAAGAAAGGTTCTTCCGATTAAATAATTAATCAAGAGGGAAAATATTTTTTGCCTAATCCGTTTAAAGATACATTTACCTGCGGTATTGCAGATATACGTCACGCTCATGTAATTGTTTGCGCACGCACACGGCGAACGAGAGGCCATTTTATCATATGTTCGTGCTGCTGTTCGTTTCCTCGAGGGAAAGGGATCGATTGATCGATCGGTACATTAAGGTACGATACCAGGCCAGGGCGATCGCGGGCCCATCCCGTGCTCTCGATCAAAGTCGTGAATTCCGACTCGTGATCCCGCCCCCCCCCTTCCCCCGGCTACCCTCAAGGAAATCCAGATTAAAAATTGCATTTATTATCAGATCGCTCTCGTTAAATACTCAGTTTCGTGATAAATGGCCGCACGAATTATCGTATTGTCTTTAAGGAAGTCTTATCATCTCCGTTAGATCAGACAACCGCGTTTATCGCTGTTGGACGTCCCGGGGCATAATATGCGCTCGCGAAGGGCAGAATTAATTTTCACCTCTGTGCTATCGATTCGTTCCTGCTCATATTTTCAAGCTAAATTAAAATTCTCTCCAGTGATCGAATCACAGCGATAATGGTTTGTTTCTTACACGATCTGAATAGTCTAAAAATTGACATTAACGAATAGCGATTTATACTTCCAATCAAATCTCTCTTCGCGTGGGCGTAGATTCTTTGTTAAAAGCACGTTGTCAGCTCGATTTATGGACGAAATACGCGCCTGTCACCTTGGCAAGCATAAGTTTAAGGATCGATTCACCGTGTGATGCCGACGATGAATGATATGTTTACTGTAACGAAGAACTTTAATCGCATGCGTGACGATCGGTTTGACGTCGTCGTGCAAAGTACATTAAACCGTTTGCTTTACGATGTCGATCAATTTATATCATAATCAAACGACGATTACGACGCGAATACGAGAGAACATGGAAAAAAAAAGTATATTGTTGCTATGGATGTAACGGAAAAAATCCATTCCTTTTTTTTGCATCTCATGGTCGAAAGTCAGGCATAATCAACCGGTCGTTTTATATGTGAATATTCCACTATTTATATCGCGAGTCGTAATGATGACGTGCGAGGACTTTGAGCCTGCCAACGTCATTTTAATCTCTCTCGATGATTATGTCGTCAAATGCGAGCTGATATACCGAGACTCAATCATCCTATCGGCGATTAGAAAGAGTCGCACAATCTCGGCACGCGATGTATTTCCGTCATAATCGATAATTATTTTAATTGGATATGAAGTGATAAAAGCATGTAATTGCGACAAAACGCGGCACGTCGACCCAATGACGAATCTTTCAATTCTCATGCGTCACTCTCAGCTCAGCAAAGTCCGTTCTTCAGACGATTAATAAAATCATGCGTGCTAAGATCTCTATTTAACGCGTTTAGATCTCCAATCAAAATTGAGTCATCAACTGTGGCATTTAATTTTAAAAATGCCGAGTTAGAGAGTAATACGAATAATAATGACTCTCATAAATATGACTCTCAGAATAACGATTGTGCAATTGAGGTGTAATTTAAAAATTGCCGTATCCTGCTATTAATGTTTAAAGATCGCTCTCTTTTTTCTCCCGATGCTTTGATGTACACGGGAAGAAAAGATTGCATATCTTTTCGCAGAACGTCATCGAATCTACATTTCATACACTTTGGTCGAGGCTGATAAAGCGATTTCGCCCGGTGCTTCGTTCAAGTATAGGCTGTCCGTCGGTTTAACCGAATAAAACCAGTCCATCGGCTGACAGTGCAAACAGACCCGCAATTTTCTCAATGATCCCGGTACTTAACCAAAGTAATCGCTAGCAATAAAGGATCTGGCGATTAGGTGGAGTACCATACCCGGGGGGAAGAAAGTCTTCCTTCCTTGCAGTCGCTCCTCGAGGAGTCAATCGTAAGGATCCGCGTTCGCGAACGACTCACTCGCGAGACTACCTCTGGCGCATCAAGGTAGCTCTTTAAATACCCGTGTTTCGTAATTGAGTACCTGCGTTCGCGATTAACGCAGAGATGCGGGTACTCGCTCGTCATGTTGGCCATTGCGTGCACACGTCATCTTATTCCGGTATGCACGACATGGAGAGATATCTTGTTCAATATTTTCAACAAAGAGGGAAGAATGTTAATGTATGCGTTATCTTCAACCTCTTCCTTTTTTTTTGTCTAAATTTTCAATAAATTATTTCGGTCAGATATATGTATGCGTTTTCGTCTATCCATTTATTTGACCAAACAAATCGTTAGATTTATGGATAAAGAATATAAGTTATACATGTATATAATTTTGATAAAATTATAATTGTCATTGTTATTAATCTGCGTTTTTTATTCGACAATCATCATCATTAACGATTACTGCACTCGTGTCATCTTAGATATCTTCATTTCTATGACCATTCCTATTATTAGAAAGAGTCCGGAATTTCGGACGCAGTCCGAAAGATGAGATCGTAATGCCACACGATTGGCATACCGTGTTTTAGGAGAACAAAAAACGAGCTATTATACGCATATATGTCGGATGGTGGGCCTTCATCTGGCACAACAAGTTATATAAGATCATAGAGCCCAAAAAGAATCCATTATCGAGCAGGAATCTTCGTACCTGATTGTTAGAAGGAGAGCACAATTCGCGGCCATGAAATGTACTCCAAAGACTCGTTACATTACGGAGTGGAAGAAGTGGACCGTAAAGTGGCCTTTGTCATTGGAGACTTTCTTGAAACGGGATTTCTTTAGGATCTCATTGAATACTTTCATGCCGCGGTATGCGTAGTTTTACTTTTTGGGAAGCCAGTACAATAATTGCTACAATGAGTCGTGTGATTGCTATGCGACTTATTGTAGCAATGAATAAACCGTCTCATTTTATTGCTGCCGAGAAACGAGAGGAGCGTAATTGTAAGTTTCGCTTTCCATCAATGTATCATGCGACAAATAGATCCTTCTGCGAAGAACTTTTCCCTCGGATGATTCATTGACAGCAATTGCACGAGTAAACAGTAATTAAAAAGGACAAGCATTTACTCAGAAATTATAAATTATATTCGTGTTTTTTCTTTTCGAATTTTGCGGTTTACTGCGTTCTGTTCGGTATTTTCTATCATTTTCTGGGATGCCTGTCCTCATTTAATTAAACCGCTACATGAATTTCCGAAGTATTACACTGTATGTAATTTTATTCAGCTGAATGTACTTGTTCGCGAAAAGTGTAGGCCGCTTTGAATGATTAATAATATACCGTATATTCATACGGGGGCTTGTATCATGTGTTAAAATTACTGCCCTTCGACAGCAGTATAATCATAAGATACTCGAATGATAGATTACGGATTACGCGGCGTTCATCTGATAAGATCTATAAATTTCTGTCGATGTTCGCGTTTTATTACACGTTCATAAATTTGATGTTTGTATCAGACATATGAGAAATATTTTCCACTAATAAAAATTATGTTATGATGAATTTAAATGTTCTTACTAAAAGCGCTATATCTGAAATTAAATACTCATACATATTTCATTTACTGACACGATATATTGTTTAGTCTCTTTGCGGATTATATATGATTGTAACGAGTGGAGTGATGTAAAAATCCTTGAGAATATTTATCTCGTAAGCTTGATGAGAAACGAATAAATTCTATAAACGAGCAAGTAAGTTCGACACTTGATGTCGATGAAGATTTACCATTCGCAAGCAGGATGATCGACTGATAAATACAGACGAAAGGAAGGAAGAAAAAGAAGAGAGAAGTCGAGAGATATTAAGCCGGTTCCACGTGTACATCAAAGAGGCGTGACTTTGTGTCTCACCTGTCTCTGTCGCAACTAATTGCGATACATAAGTGACATGGTACATTGTTCCGTTCGATGCCATTCAATTTGACTTTCGTATTCTCGAAACATCCAGTCAAAATTTCTTAGGAAAAAAATAAGTTTTTATGGATAGAAAGAAAAACATGATATTTTAATACAAAAATGATTTTGAATAAGATGATTCAAAATAGGACTGATGATTTGCTTCGATATTTGAAGCTTTAAAGATTCGAAGATTCAAAGCTTTATAGTATTAAAAGCTTCGAAGCTTCGAAAAATCAGAATTATACAAACATTAACTTAATATAATAGTCATAATGCCACAATTATTATCAAGGTACATTTATAAAATTATTTGATGAAGTTTTGAAGCTTCAAAGATTGAAGTTTCAAAACTTCAAAGCTTTGAAACTTCGATACTTCAATCTTCGAAGTTTCAAAGAATCAGAAATGTTGAATAATTACATATTTTTTGGGCATACATATTAATTAATTCCTTTTATTACGATATTGTTAGCGTTTCGTGAATGAATTCGCCATTCGCACAAATATACTTCTTTAAAGTTGCCAGTCAAGAAGCCCTAATTCAAAAAAATTTTTTTTTCTTTTTTTATTTAATGTTACGATGTAGGAACATTGGTATATATTTCGATCGCAAGGATATACCCTAACTGTAATGTTTCACGGCTTCTGTTTCGGTGCTCGCGCGAAAATTTCGCCAGCTGCAGCTGCAACAATTACGGCAGCACTGACCCGCGCAGCGGTTTCGACTTGAAAATGAAAAAAAAAAAAAAAAAATTCGCCACTGCTCGGACTACTGCGTGGGCGGAATGCATTCAGAAAGTCCGGTTGCAATAAAGTAATAAGCCTCTATAAATAGGCGGCACACACGAAGCGGCGTGGAAGGAACACCATAGAGAGAACCGTAGAAGCGCGGATGAAGAGGCTTGACCGCGAAAGTCAAGAACATAATCATAGACTACGATCAAGCGGACTCTTCGTTCGCGCATCTTTCTCTCTTTCTCTTCCTCTGTCTCTCTTTTCCTCTTCCTCGTTCGCTTCCATCCGCTTCATTCTTCTGTTACATCGAAAGGCGACGGAAACATCGTATAATTTTCTTACCGGATCAATTAATGTAACTTTGCCACCCATGCTGCCACGCTGTCACAAAAACGTGGATCTCTGCCTGAGTCATCTATCTGAACTGGGAAATAAGCAACAAAGTGATGCTTCGATAAAAAAGGAAGTCTTTGATATAATTTAGTCAGTCGGAGGTCATTAATTGCAATTGCGCTCTTGCCCTCTCAAAGTTGTACCTTTGTTTTGAAATACAAAATCTTCCGGCCTTCTTTTCGCCGGAATAAACAGTAGAGTTACGACTAGATTACTCAAGACACACATACTGTGTGATTTATCGATTGTCTTGACGCGTTCTCGGAACGTGCATACGTTTTTGAAAACTGCCGATGCGATGAAGATGAATGATAGACAGTTGGAAATAAGGATAATTGAATTCCCAGCTTCGGGATAATTAATTAATTATTATTCCTTCAACTCGCGCGAGATTTTTGATGACGCAAGGGTCCTACGCTAATCATTATATCCCGAGTAAGCGTCATTTCGTGCAGTAAATTACAAGTCATTCTGCGGATCCCTCTCTACAAAATAAGTACGAAGCAAGCGCGATGTAAAAAAATGGAGCGGCCAGATCGATCTTTATACAAATGCGGGAGAATGTTGCTGACCTTGCTACCGATAGGTAAACCACGCGGGATATCCGTCCGGTTCATCGTCTCTCAATCGATTAATAGTATTCAGGAACGTATTCAGAGTCCGGACACAGGCCACCCTGCAGCCGACTTTCGCCACACACCTTGCCGGGATCTCGCCGTGGGCAAGGAGGCGGTCGGCGTCTCGGCTCATTAAAGCTAATAATATGGATTTACTAATCTCTCTGCTCTTGCCGAGCACCGTGTGTATAACCGTCGTATGCGCCCCGTCTTTCCCGATATCCACCCAATTTATATTCAACATCGAGGAATTACGCAATTGGCAAGTTGTCGCATTACTCGCGATTTAAAAGGAATCTTCTGCGATTAGCCGGTCGCTCGAATCGCCCGACTCGTAAAAAAGAAGCATTCAATTTTTTTTTTTTGTACTTTCCAGAGCGTGCTTATAATGGCACTCAGAGTGATGAAACGTGATTCGAAAAGATTCATATTCTGAGAGAGACTGTAAATTACCTTGAAGTGGAAGAACGCACGAGATATAAATCCACAGGATATTAAGTGTCGAAAAAAGTGGCATATTCGTCACGTCGAAAAAATGCGATAGAAGGAAGAAAGGCGCGACGGACGCGTTCTTGAAGTGGTGGTCTTTTGCCTTCATTCACCTTCGTAACGGTAATATTATCGTGAAATGTGAGAAGATTGTTGTTATCCGCGTGACAAATTAATTCGAGTCCTGCTCCATTTATTCTTCGAAAAAAAAAATATGCAACACAGCGACGCGTGAGTAAAGGGGGGGTGGGGTGGGGGGAGAAGGGGACAGATAATGCGAGGTTTCAAGCCTGATGTAATTAACCGAATCCTGAGCGACACTTAACGTGCCTGTAAGAAACTTATTGCGAATAATGTAATCCCTCGCGGAAAACTTAATTGGACATGGCATGTAGCCATTATCATCGGTGAGAAAAAGTTGCAATATACAGGAGAATAAAAGTGATAATGATATTTCATCGGAAACAAGAGCGCGATACGATTCGTTTATTCGCAAAACAATTGGCACTTCTCGTGCAAAATTAAGTTATGTAATGCTTAAGGATGTTTTGCACCTATTTTTGAAATATTAGGAATTTAACCAAAATTGTACAGAATGTTCTTACATATGTTCAGAAACTTATAAAAAAATTCTGAGTCGATTCACTGAAGCGATCAAAAGTTATGAGGATTTTAATTTGCAGCGAACCAACTCGTGATCTTATGGAAAATGTGTGACCACATCGATTCAAATGACCAAAAAAGATGGAAATAATATTCAAAATTTGTTTAAAATTTGCAGAAGTGTAATTTATATATATATATATATATATATATATATATATAGCGGAAATATTTGATTAAATATTTAACAAGATATTAAACATAATTTGATGAAATTGGTTATATCATCCGATATGACGCAAAATTCACTGTGAAAATATGGCAACATCGTACTCAGCTGAGAACTTTTTGCTGGAAAAATCGCTTCACACTTTTGGTCACTATTTTTCCATTCCAACGATAACGTCCATTTATTTTGCTTATTGCGGAAAAACACAACTAACCTCACACGCAGAAAAATATGATATAACCTATGCATGCGTACAATCCAGTAGGCCTCATGTATAGAGTGCGCAATCTGGCCAACTTATGAAAAATTACAATGTTGTCATATTTTATGCTCGCCAGAGAAATGACAAATTATTAAATATTTATCAATTAAATAATTGAAAATCTTTTTAGTATATTTTGTGATTATTAATTGTTTTTATTCTGATATTCAGTAAATTCTTTTACTTTTATAAATGAATTTTCGTGTTGTCAAGTTGAATTTCGTTGAGGTATCGTCATTGCTAAAAGTTAATCATTTTGATTCACAAAATTTGGAAATTCTCAATAATAAGGCAACAGAAATTCAAAAATACATGTTGTCTATATTGTAGCTATGATTAAATTGTAATATTCCACGCAATTTCTCATACTTAAACTACATAAGAAGTATTCATCAATAACAAATTTTAGGTTAGGTACTTTTTATTACGATTGTATCTGCAATACATCCTTAAAGCGGGAAAAAATTAATTTTGGTCTTATATATCGCATTTTTATATATTTTTTAAATATATGTAAAGGCACTTATTTAAAAACAAATAATTGTAAGGTGAATAATTAGCAATTCTGCTTTCAATGATTTTAATTAATAATATGTTAATTTATGAGACGGAGAGAGATATTCACGAACGTGCTTGAATTCAAAGTAGAACGGCGCAATGCAAATTGCGAGAATTTAACTCCTACGTAAGGTAGGCAAATCGTGCTTTATTGTGCTTTACTACGGGCGCGATCATCGTAAAGTACATCGGCCAACGTGGCTATTTCCACAGTGGATGAACGTAATGACACAAGCGTGTGACGTACAGATACGTGTTCTCTCGGCCCGACTATTATCGGAGGATCGTAAATTTCGGACTCTTCGGAGTAATCATGCGAGTGTAGCCGCGATTACGTAAAGACGAGTCGATATATTTATATCCATAAGCAGTGAGTGTGGAGAGGATACAACCGCAACCACTTCGTTGAAAGGTCGATCATCGACCTGCACTTTACTCTCGCCTACCTCTAACCGGGTTATAGCAGGCGGATAAATTCTTTATTTACCGCGTTGCCGACCTAACCTACACACATTTTTCGTAGCAGATAATGCATCCTCGAAAATATGTCGTGTGACTAACCGGACGCACGTTTCCTCGGGTGAAGACTAAAACATTTGTTAACAATGTTACGAGAAACGTTATACTTTGCGACCGTTAGTATTACGTGAATTTTTAAGATTGCTTTACTCGTATCGCACGTCGACGATGAAGGCACGCGATCCCAGAATTATGCACAACTTGTTTTCTCCGAGATTGTTAAGTTACTTTTGCGATAAGGTAATTGTCTTACAGACTGTATCGATGGCTTTTAACTATTACGACACATTTTACTCTCTTTGTTCGCGTTTTATGAAATATTAATCACGAACTTGACATATAATATTCGCGCTTTTTCCCGTTATATCATTTTTACTCGCGAGATGTTGATCCTTTCGAAACTATGTATGTACCGTATATTTTTATAGGCTGACGAATTTCTGGGATGTTCTATGGGGAAGTTCCCTCCGAGTCTCTATAAATTCATTAAAGCAGCCCTTCGACAGTATCGCGCTTCACAACGTCGATCGAGGGAATTCCAGGCATAATCATCACGAGGGTGAACAAAGTCTTTTTTTTCACACCACGTGTCTCCTACCCGCTTTTATGTAGGGTAACCCCATCGCATAGTATTTGTACAGTTGATTTATATTGTATACATTTCTGCGTTCAAAAATACTGAAGCAGGCATATTTTTGAAAATTGTATTTAGCGTTGTTTCCATCTGTCTTTAGTTAAATTAGTTTTTATTATTTTATTTTTTACAGGATTGAATTTATTTTGAAAACCAAATTTTTTTTTTATTATTTCGGATTTAATTTTGATTTTCTATTTTTTTAGAGGAAAATAATGTTTTATTTTTTATGAGAAAATTATTTTTTAAGGGAAAATTAATTGTTGATTTCATGTTTAGTTTGTATTTTTAATTTTTTTAAAGGTACTTTTTAGGAGAAAATTTTCTTTGTAAGTTTTTTAAGGAATAAATATTTTTTTAATATTTCTGTTTTCTGTTATATACAAGTTGGCATATTTTTTATGAACTTGGCATTCTCTTACCTTTATGAGGTTTCTTTTTTTTTAGTAGGATCTTTCTTTTCACATCACATGTCTCATTTCTGTCTTCAAAGGCACTGGAAGCAACTTCATACTTTTAAATTATCTCGAATTCTCACATTTATCGTTGTTTCTATATAATATCTTTAATAAATCCAGGACGATATATACACAACAATTTTGTCATGCAAAATTAGACAGACCAACAATTAGAATAACAAAATTATTATTACCACGATATCATCTTACTTTTGACCCTTAAAGCAGCTTGTTCACGCAAGACGCTACTTCGATACTCGAACGAATCGGATAATCTCTGATTTCTTATGCCTCTCCACGTTCCAACACATCTCCCGTGTGTGCAAGTATCGGGTTCAAAGTCGTAAACGTATCTCTCTCGCGATGCAGTGTCTGGAAGAAGGTAACGAGAGGCACGAACGCAAAAAGTAGCGAAGTCGTAGAACCGCGGGTGGACGATACGTGATCGAACAGGCCTGAAGGGGCAACACGGAGAAAGAGAGAGAGAGAGAGAGAGAAAAAAGTTTGCGGTAATTATGTAAGAGAATCAATTAAGTGCGCGAATACCTGAAGAGCTATCCACCTACCTACCAAAGGTTATTAATGAACTCGTCAGATATCCGTTAAACGTTCCCAGCTCGATCGTGTAGCTACTCTCTCTCTCTTTTTTTTTTCTTTTCTCTCTCTCTCTCTCTCATTCTCTCTTCCTTTCTCCATCTCTCGCGAACAAATGACTCGTAGGTTCATCGCCGTTACTTCGTAGACAACGAGGACGAATCGGTAATTAATATTAGGAGGGCTCACAATGCTGAAGGGTGATTGCTGGGGATTTTAGTGGAGGGGCCACTATACTAGGGTGGGTCTACTCGACGATGGCGCCCTTGATGTATCAAGGGGGTGTCTACTCAGATCGAGGGTTTATCTTATTTTCGCGTTGAACACACTTAAGCTTATTGGATTTTATGGTAAACACGGGCGCTCTCGGATCGAAACTGCCCCGAGAGGTATCGGCTTGTAAAATGACGTGTTTCGCTCGAGTGAATTTTATTGTCCCGGATCGAGGAGGATTATTTTCGTAGGTTCGTAAAATTACTAGTGGCGCGATGAGAATTGCGTGTGGAGATTGGCGTCGCTTAGAAAAGCCGGCGTGCTTCTCTTACGCGTAGTGGCGTTCCGATTCGGATGACAGTCTCGCACTAAACACCCTCTCAAAGATTAACGAATCGTCAACGAATACACGGCCATTTTCTATTTTCGCGCGACCCTCACGGTCGTTAATTTTGGTCAGAAAGCTTGTACGAATTTCTTCCCGTCTGCATGCCCCAGGAAGCTCCGCGAGTCTCGTAACTTAGGACGAGGCTGCGTTATAATGGGTTCCACGATTGTGCAAAGCCCGGTAATGTGTTTAGATAATTCAGATTAGATATAATCGGCGGAATAATCGTGCGTTTATACCGGCGCGTATTCAGTTGCGGCTTGCAATTACCTTTCACGCAGCTCATGCAACCGTGATTAATCGAGACGCGTCCATGAATTTATGGATTTCATTTAATATCTCAATGCGCGCTGGGAAAGTATAATTGAAACACGGCCTTGCCGATTGAAAGGCAGACATCGGGAATGAGCTGGGAATTAAAAGGTACTTAACAGTATGACAAAGTAATTAACTATAAAGAAACTTCAATCAGATAACGTACACACCGCAGCGCATAGAGTTGATTGTACTTTGCCACGAACCCATGATAAATGCAAAATGGTGTTTCTTTTTACAAAAAATATTAATATTTCAATAAAAAAAAAAAAAAAAGTTACAAGTTAAAATTACACGCACACGTAATATTATTTGTATCTCTCTCTCTTTCTCATTTTTCAATCATAAAACGTAACGGTATAAATATTTTCATACTACGAATGCATATACATTATTCATGATAATTTTATAATATTTTATAATATTTTATATTAATTTTATTTTCTATAATTATTATATAATAAATTATATAATATAATATTATTTTATAATATTGTATAATATTATATAATAATTAATATTTTATAATATTATATAATAATATAATATTATTTTCTATAATTTTATATTACTTTATTTTAATCATATTTTTTTTTTTTTTTTTGAAGACAATGAGTTTACATTATAAATTAGCAGTTAATTTATACGATTTAATTCAAAGATAATATTCAATAAAAATAATTATTTCATAAAATACAAATGTGTAAGAGAGATAGTAAAGTTTCTATACGCGTTTTGAATTTAAATCACTATAAAGTATTTTTATTCAAAAGAATTCCATTACCGTACCGTGCAAAATATCTCGATATTAGTGGGAGCTCGAGCGAAATGACGTAACGATACCTCGCTAACGACGTAAGCAAGTTTCTCGAGAGCGAGATCCACAAAGAAACGCAGGAGGATGCCATCCTAATCGCTCAAACGACGGACGGGTCGATCACACACGCACACGCACGTACATTCATAACTTCTCCTTTTCTCTCTCGGATGTTCTCTTATCGCTCCCTCGCTCTAACGACCAGTCAGTCACTCCGCGATAAATTATAGTCGTACGGAAGGAACAGCGGCCGGTTTTTCGGGCCGGGATAGTGTGGGTGGGCCCGTCCGTATCTCTCTCCTCGACACACACACATACACACGCGCGCGCGCGCGAGTATACGTACGTGTACTTATATCGTTGCGTGATAATACTCGGGCAACAAATTTTCACCTGACTACCGGCTAACGATCGCGCAATGATCAGCCCGCGATCGGGATATTTTTGATCTCGCCAGCGGCCTTTTTCGTTGCGCCGTCCGCGAAGCCGTTCGACCGGTTTGCGCGGCTCTCCTATACCGATTAACGTTTCCGTCTCCCTTCGTTTCGCAGTACTACGTCATCCGTCATTGCGCGCGCCGATCTTGTCGCGCTGTCGGCGACACGCGAAATGCGCGCAGAGTTTTAGTCGCGATGATGCAAGCGCGAGCGCCTCTTCTTGCGACGCGCGCTGCATTTTTCGCGTCCGGCTGCAATTTCGCGCGATGGTATGCCTCTGATAATTGACGAAAGGAAGTGTTCCCTTGCGTGCCGCTTGCGGGACGCTTGCTCGAATTCCGGCTACTCGAACTAACCATTTCTTCCTGTACGGTCGAGCACCTGTTCGCAGAAGAGCGAGGCTGAATGATTTTCTATAATGTCGCATAAATTGTTTATTGTTGACGCGAAATTTCCCCCCCTCCCCTCCTCCGTCCGTCTTAGAATATGTATTATGAAATAAAGTGTATTAAATTTTCACAATTGAACGAGCAATCTTAAAAAGAAGTCGGAAAATTGGTAAGTCAAATTTCCACGTGACAGGATCACGATTTGTAATTTTTTTTTTTAAATACATTTATAATTTTTTTTTTTCAATATATTGATCGTTTTTAGAAAGGAACATGGCTTTCATATGTATAGAGTCCATTCGTTCGTCCTACTTATACGGCGTGCAAAATGTTATGCGTGTACATTGTGTGCATTGTGTAGTTTAAATTGCAATACTCGAGAGAGAGATTCAATCCCTACTATATTTTCTTCTACAAAATGTGTGTACGCGCGTACCATGTGATACGACTGGAACAGTCGTTGAAAGGCAATTGGTCACGCTACGAGCAAATGTCACTCGTGGGTAAATAGTAAACGAATAGAGAGACATTAAGGGAGGCAAGAATTTTTATTGCCAATTTGTAATAATTGAAGGTTCGGCGTTAATTGCCATAATGCACGATTGCATCCACACTAGTTGAATAATGAAGAAACTGTCGTTACACGAAACGTACTTTTCTCGATGGTATCCCCCATCGCTCGCGTGCGAAAAAAAAAAAAAAAACAAAGTGCACCAAAAAGCCGCACGAGTTGTATCCTACGTATCTACTTTCGCTAATAATTTCCTCAGTCTCGTTAACAATGAATCACGCAACACTTTGTAACGCACGCAAATGAATCGGCCAATCGTACGATCCGCGACGCGATCCGGCATTTTTGACTTCGCTCGTCTTCCACGAAAGTCGCCCGACCGGTTACCTTCTGCCTTCCATAAATACCATTCTACCCTTCGTCGTAATGATGTCATCCATTACCACTACCACGATCCTTTTTTTTTTTTTTTTTTAATCGCATTATCGATGAACGAAATATAGATATCTTCGAAGCGAATGGCAGTTCATATGATAACTTCAATTAAGAGAATAACGATGTCTCGAATACCTGCTCGTTTTCTTTTTATCTTCTTCCCTAGCTCGTTCGTTTGAAAGTCGTTGTTAAGAATTTATTTATGACAAGTTTCTAATGGAATCTATTAACTTTATACATCTCTGATATATCTACTCTTTTAAACTATTTTACAGAAAATTAAAATTGCCTTCACGAAAATCAATATCGTTTCGTTATCAATGAAGAAATTCTTGAAGATATTCTTCATAATGTATCTATATATTTTGCACGTTGTCAAATAATTATATAAACATATATTACACAGATTGCGGGCATTTGACTTTAGACAGCTATAAATAAATCCGATTATCTCTCTAATAATGCGTAATGTACTAAAAAAAATGTACAATTGACGGCAACGCGTATTCCCTAATACAGTCGTCAGGCGCGCAAAGGAAGCAACCAGGCCAGGGGACAGAGAGGAAACCATAGCTTTTCTCCGTGTGTTGCCTTGCTAATAATTTACCGAATCTCTCAACGATGCCACGTGTCGTCGCGGCGGGAATACCGCGTGCTCGAAGAATCCCGGACACGAGGCGACAACGGCCCACCCACGTACGCGTGTAAGTCCTCTCTTTTCAACACACACAACGGGATACACTCACAATCTCGGACCCGGCTATTGCGTATGTATGGCAGAGGCGAAGACGCGTTCATCACATCGTTGTTGTCGACGACAGGACCACTTCCGGCCCGCATTTGCACGCTTGCCTGTGTCCCTCGCGAGGGACCGTGATGCGTGATTGACGTGTTCTAAATGGCCAACAGTTTTTCATGCCTGGCTACATGAAAAATCGCCAATCGACACTTGTTTCAGGATGATAAGATGCTGCTCTTTCTCTTACTATTTCTGTATTCTTCATATAAATATATTTTGTGTGTTTAATGACAAGTGTAATTATAATTGGCTATTAACAGGAAGATACTTTTAAAAGTTTCAGACACACACATAAATTTATTTGAAGCTACCTATATGAGTTAGTGCAAAAGATTTAAATGGGTCAAGAAATTTTTGAAGAGATAAATTATTAAAAATCAGAGAACGAAACTGGATCTTAACTGTGTGAAATATATGTGTCGAATATTGTCCTTATTCGGTAACTGACTGGTCAAGTTTCTTATGGTTCCTAATACGTGCTACTCGTACACGTAGTTAAATGGGCACAATTTTCATTTTATATAAAGAAAGCAAATGAGGGAACATGTCTCATACATGTAAAACCATTGCTGCCCGATGTAAGAGAGCGTATTATAATGTAAGTCGTTGTGACATATTCGGGACTTACGTGACTGAACGAACTGAATTAGCTGCGCCCAGGTAGGAGAGTAAATACGCGATCATTATGTCTTGGAGTGACGACAGGTCCACTTTCGTGCTCTAAGCACTTTCTCCTCTCGTGAATTATTCGCCCTGAAGAGATTGACGTATATTCTGTTCGAATGGCTACGAAAACCATCAATGCTGTTACCAGAAAGGTTACCTGAGCATTAGATATATGTCGTGAATAGAAGTGTATTGATACTCGGGCGCTTGAAAACGCTTTAGAAAGCAAACTTTTCGAATTAACAACTTTTATTGGAGCTCCAATCGTCACGTTCACGCTGTCGTTGAGTATCAAGCGTAAATTTACGCTGCCATTGTTGACGACAACGATCATTTAAAGCACGTCCGTTATTCCCGCGTGCATTCAGGACCGTTTCGATGTGTCTGTGTCAGAGAAATGATTGATGTCCTCCAGAAGGTACAATCTACCAATCTTGAAGACAGTGTTTCCTTCCTTTACGCTTGCAGTCGTTCATCGCGAAGAATGAAAATACTGTCTTCAAGACTCTATATGGATTTCGAAAAAATTTAATAACAAGCAGAGAATCTTATTTTGTCATCTAAAGTTTCGTTTTATGAGTTGTGGTTAGCACGTATATTATCGATACTGTAAATCACACAGTGTCTTGGTGAAGAATGTAAAACTTGTTTTATACAGACATTGTTATTGTTCTTAGATTGATTAACAGAGACAGAATAATCATCGAGATCAATGTATATAGCGGGGATGAGATTTATTCCACCTTGATTTAATGACGCGATCGTAAATAACGCGGCGACCATTGAACACGATTCTTTGAACGAGTCACTCTCAAATAGAGCTTCCACGAATTTACTACACGTGTCACGCATCGGGTCCTTACGCGTATAAAACGGTTATAAGAATTCGTGATTGATGTCACGAGGCGCGAGTATAATTTCCGTTTATAAAGGCGTACGACAAACAGCTTCCTCCCGCGAGACACCTACGCTCACGCTGTGTTATTGCTACGCGTGTAAATCTTGCGGATGACATCGTGATTGACGAGACCGCATTGAGGGGAACAAAGTTGACCGAAAAAGAATCTCTCGTTTGTTCTTCGATAATGACAAAGAGAGTCTATCCCTAATTCGGATGATTGCTGGCGAAACTGATTCTGCACAATGTGAAAGACGTTTTAACAGCTGATTAATACTTGTGCTCTATTCAGAATGTTTATCCGTTTAATACTTTGAAATACTACCTACGATGGAATAAAAGACGGAAGAAATGAATCATCGCTTCGCATACGAGTCAAGTGTGCGTTAGTAAAAATAAAGAATTTTTTTAATTAGCTAAAAAATTTTTGAATTATTTTGAAAATTAATATCAATTGTAAAATTAAATATTTTAGTCAGAAATATTTAAATAAATAATTCTTAATAATATATGGGAGAGATGTAAAAAAAACCAATTTTTTTTTAATGAAAAAACAATTAAAAAAACAATTTAAAAAAAACGTGTTCTTTTTTATTAAAAAGTATATTTTTTTTAATATAATATTATTTTTTTTATATGTATTTTTTTGTTAATATAATTAAAAAAACTAAAGTCCTTATATTTTTAATTTATTTTTTTTGAAAATAATTTTAATGGATTAATGAGACTTTTGCAATAAATTACATCAAACTTGATATGATGCGAATAATTTTCATTAC
>JBCEZY010000024.1:1436871-1454895 GCA_039654445.1 Cataglyphis savignyi | reverse complement strand
GTTAAAAAAGCGAGACAGCGACATGCAAACATCAGCTGTTCGATATTTCTAAGAAAAAGAAAAATATGTTAAAAAAGTTGTAAGTTTCAAATGAGGCTATTGACGTTTTAAATAAAATTTAAGCTTTTCGTATTAAAATGATAAAATTATTCGAATAAAAAGAGAGATAAATGACTTGTTCTTGAAATCCATTTAGTCCTTTTCGAGATATATACAATAATAATTTGTGAATTTTATTATCGGTGAGTTATACTGAGTTGTCTTCTTTCTATCACACATACACAGTGTATAATTATAAAAATTTATCTGCTTGTCGCATATTCTTAATCGTGTATTTGACTCTAATTGGTGCACGAAGACCCAAAAGCTGTCATTAATAACCTCGTTCTGCCACATATTTATTACGTCATTATTCGTGGCTTTATATCCATATCGATAGAAATTTGAATAAAGAATTTTTTATAAATCACATATTAAACATTTTCGTCCGCTTCTATCAGCCAAGATCTAATTTCTTATATATTTGCGAGAAAAAATTTAATCCGCGAGATGAACCGCAGACGATAATATCGCGGGCAAGAATGATAATTACCGAAGTCATTAATAGATCATTAAGCGGGATTTCGGATGATGAAATGAACATAAGTCTCGTTTTTGATGCCTTCGAGCCATTGCTTTTTCGCCATTGCTCTTGCCAATGGAACAGAAGCTGCCCCGCGGTTGTTACATAATTAACAGACTCAAAACTGACAGATGTTTATCTCTAATGATAATGTCGACTTGATCACAAGTTTTCGTGTTCACCAGTGATGTAGATACATTTCTTTTATTGCGCAAACTTCTTTAAACCGAGAGAAAGAAAGTAAGATTTTTTTTTTTTAATTTTATAAGTTAATTAATAAATATTTTTACGTATATCTTATCATACACAATATGCGTGAGTTTAAATTTTTATTTTTTTTTTTAATGTTATTTGATATATATCTCATCACGTTAAATATTGTATGTACACGGGTTATAATAATTTTTAATTTCAGGTACAATAGCCGAGCAGATAATTTTTTTTTTTTTTTAAATTATTATGTTTTTAATAATTATTGTTATAACTTCGAATTAAACGTGGAATATTGCTAAATTTACAAACAAGACGAACGTCGATGAATATAATTATCGGTATTTTTTGAAACTAATAGAATGGGATTTTTGATATGGAGCTCGTCCTCGTATCAAGTACATGATTTGATACTACCTGGCTATCTAAGACATATAAATAGATAACAGCGTCATTTGTTGCACGCGACAAGTAGGTAGAAGGATGTATAAAACGAAAACGGCGCAATTTTATCTGAAAATACACTTTACGATATCTGGAACGAACGGAAGTCATTCATAGATTTTGTAACTGCCTCCAGGGCCATCGTGCACGATCCACGCGTAGTTCTAGACTTGGTTGTCCGACTCAGCCCTAACAAGAGATCGATGGATCCCGCGAGACCGTCCGATACGGAGCAAGCACGCCCGTATCTGTACGTATGCCAATTGTATAACATATGTACATATATATCAGCCGTCCTATTCCATCGATCGGCTATGAGAAAAAGAGAGAGAGAGAGAGAGAGAGAGAGAGAAGGGGCGAACGAAGCTACGAGAACCAGGTCCGCGAATTAATGCTCCTTTATTTCGCCGAACATTTCGTTAAGACTCGATATGTCCATATAATGTGCGCCGCTTTTTGTCGAATCAATCGCCCGCTGTTCCCTTAATTACGCAATGCCAATTAACAATGATAGACAACGTCGAATGGCACTAGTCTTTCTTCTCAGGGCGAGATAGAATCATTTTTAAACGCGAAAGCGCGCGCAATAATTTGCGAGATATTCCATACTCTTTTAATTAGAAATAAATATTATTTGTGTGTAATTATGTGGGAAAATATGTATCATTGAATCGAATGTTTACCGAATGTTAATTACGTGGCAATTCCTCGACTGTCGCTGCATTCCTATTTGTGGAATCGATCGTTTAATGAGTTCGTACGTCAATACATCCATCGGCCCGATATAAAACGTTCCGCGTAGATTTTTCAAATTCTCACCCGCGTGATGGATGCGCTTGTCCTTTCCCGATGTGGCATCAATTCGAGCCTCGTTAACGGGAAATCGGCCCGTGCGCCTTGCGCACATCCCGACCGAGGGAAACTAATTAGCCATAACTTTCCGTAAATGGATTTTAGCGCGCGATACTATCGGCTTTTAATGCGCCTCGCGCTCCATCGTATCGTCAATGCGATCGACGATGACCATTTGACGTATTATGAATTTAACTATGCAATATTCCGAAGCGCGGGCTTTTATTATCACGGACCTCGTTCCCCCCCCTTTTTTTTTTTTTTTTTTGCATCAACGATAAGAGTAAACGCGCCGCTTGATCGATCGCCGTCGCACACTTTCCCACGTTACGATTACGCGATACAATTTTCCTCTACAATGGTAACAGTCGTGTTCTCTTTTGCTTCCTCATAGAGGAACTTTTATTTTCATGAAAACAATTTTTTGTTTTCAAATTTCGATGCCAATGTGTTCTGAAAAAATTCGAAAAGTCAATTTTACAAAATATTCGCATGTGCACAAAAAGGACACGCTTGCTCTAACTTCCGCAAATTTTGAAGTATTAAGTTAAATTTTTTTATATGAATAGAGTATCATTAAAGATTGATTGGTATTGAATTTGATGAGAGTTGATGAAAAGATTTATTTTTTATGAAATTTTGAATATTTCAACAAATGTCTGTGCACACTCTAACTTTCACAGAGATATTGGACTAAATATTTTTGCATGAATAAAGTATCATTAAAGAATGTTTTTGGTATTGAATTTGATAAGAGTTGGTGAAAGGGTTTCATTTTTTTATGAAATTTTGAATTTTTGAAAAAAGGATTTAGTTGTTCTAATCATCCGCAAATTTTGAAATATCGAGCTAAATATTTTTATAATAAAGGGAAGAAAATCAAATTATGAGGAAGCAAATTTCTAATTTGCACAATTTTTTACTTATTTTTATTTAGGTCTTCACGACAGATGCTGATAATATTTCATTGGATAAATCTTTAATTAATTATCTGTGATTTATAAACAACTTTTATTTCCTTATGTGTAAAGCGCAAGTCAGCAATAATTAAATTTTACTATATATAAATTAATTAATAATTTAAATTTTTCTGCCATCTAACATTTCACAATTTATTGTATAAGAAAATGCTTCTAAGATGTGTTTAATAATTTTTAAATTTTTTGCATTTTATTACAGGAAAATTGCAGCGTATAATGTCTTTAACAATCCTCGTAACGAGGGAACATAATACTTTATCGTACTTGATTTATATTCTACAATAAAGTAGTAGCAATAAATGGAAAAGAAACTTTGCTTCACTCATATTTTAATTACTGTAAGCGCGAAAGTCATAAAATATTTGAAGTAGCACTTCATCGCCGATTAGATTCGTTCATCTCTCTTTTTTTTTTCCTAGACGGAAATATATGTCGAAATTATCACGATTACATCGCTGGATATCAACGCACGCGAAAAGAGTACTCGTGATATCAATGAACCTGCTTCGCAACACGAGAGTAACACGCGCAATTACGGTAATTAGATTTTATAGTCGTCGTCTTAACAACTGTACGTACGTGTGTGCTTCATATCTACCTGTCGCGGAATTACGCGTTGTAAAGACATAACAGCAAAAGGTGATCCAATAATATCTCTTCAGGCGAGAGCATTTATCTATTCGTCACGGTGTTTGGCATAATGAACGGATCTGACATAATGGCGATACATTAGGATTATCAAGTTCCCTCGAGATGAAGAGATGCAACGTGTGAGCAGTTTTCACTTAAAAAGATGTCACCATGTACGGCATATTGATTATAAGATATAGAAATAAATATATTATTGCAAAATTGTAATCATACGTTCTAGCAGTATGTGTACATGTGTAATAAATGTATCTACCAATTTATAGTTTTTTTTTTTTTTTTTGAGATCTAAAAAGATCACCTGTACGTTAATGTAATAACGCGTAGACTATGTAAACTGTAACGCAAAGAGAGATAAATGAATTTCAATTATATAAATTTATCGATCGAATTTTTGCACAATAACACAAGTCTTGGAGAAGTCCGCCTAGAAAATTGTTACTTGCGTTATAAGAGATGAGAAATGGCCGTGCTTGATTTATGAGGCAGAGAGCGGCTATTTCTCCGGCTGCTTAACTATTGTTTCCTGACAATAAGCGTATATCAGATATGAATGACACGAAGAAACGTTTTCTATCATTCATCAAGCCGGCACTCGGCCGGGAAGTAAAGTAATTACACGTTTTCCCGTGTCACTTGAAAGGACCATCTATCTGCACTGAAGGTGCAAAAACGCCGCGATAATACCGGCATACTTCTTTCGAAGTTGCAGATGATAATTAACTGTCCAGTCAATAATCTAAGGTGCTGTAATGCATTGTGACTGGTTCAAAATGAGTTTCGCGTAAACAGGCAACCAAATCGTCCACGTGTCACATGATTGTGTGTATTTTTACGTTTTCCAGTAAGTTACATATATATATCTTGTTGACAAATATACGTTATATATATATATATATGTACAATTAAATGTACTGGTGATGAAACCGATAAAAAAATCTTAAATCAATTATTGTACATATACAAGATTGAAAAAGTGTGTTTCGCTAAAAATTATGACATTATTCGCTCTCTCTCTCTGTCTCTCCTTCTCCCACTCGCGCTCTCCTCCAAATTTGTTTACATATTTAAACAGTTGTACCATTCACCTATCAGAGCGGCACAAGTGTTGCAAGGAATGTGTGCGTGTATGTGTGCGTTCACCATACGTTTCACTAATTAATTATTATTTAAAAATCGTGGCAACCGCGAATGTGAGCGTGTATTATACAGGAATCGTGACAGTAGTAAATTGCAGCCGTTTATAACAAACGGTCTCTCGCACAATGGCAAGAAACATTTTCTCCTTCTGCCAGTGTACTTAAATATTTCTTCTCTGACTAAGAAATTTATATACATTCGGTGTACTTAAAGCCATTATATACTAACTCCTAATGAGAGATTCTATCTACGAGTATTGGGCAATCTCACACTCCAACAATGAATGCGTAAAATTTGTTTCGTCATTTTTGAAACGCGCGTATTCTGTACAATATGATCTTCGAATATTAAATTACGCTATTATTCTCGTGAAATCGCGTTGAGAGAGAATTCTTATATAGGTCAAACAATCATTCCATTTTACTTGAATATTTACGTTTTATAGGGGTCCTGATAAATCGTATTATTATACGTTTTTGCTATTATATTCGTCCATTAATATGAAATTCTATACAAAGTATTTTTGTAGACTTTTTAAGAGATGTAAAATGATGATTTTAATGATGTAAATCATCGTTTCCGATGTGATAAATTGAAGCTTGATCGTCGTGATGCGTTACACGAGCGATTGCCAAAGATTTTATCACGTATAGCACATCTTGATAAACAACTTTTTTTTTCAGATAACTCTCATCAACGAAAACACTTCGCCGAATGAATTACTGTCACGCTCTTTACGTAACTCAATACACGAAAATATCGCATTAAATAATGCTATCGATAACTCACCAGAGGAAGGCCGATCCGAGTATCTGGTGCAATAGACCCACGCAGGCCACAACATCTTCCCAGGATCGGTCGCGGTCGATCCAGTCGCTTTGGATGTCGAATTTCCGGTCGATACGCCGGTGGGGGATGCATTGGTCGTCGTCGTCGTCGTCGTCTCCGAGCTGCTCCTCTCGGACGCGTCGGATGACGATTCCAGGAAGTCTTTCGTCAGGTCGATCGGCCTCGAGGACACTTTTTTCGGTCGGGATTTTTTCAGGGAGATCGGATCCGTGATTCTCCTGCCAAAGTCCGCCTTCAGGATATTGTCTATGCTGAACTTCAGACTCGCCTGATGTTGTAGATTGTTATTGTTGTTGTGATTGTTGTGATGATGGTTGCCGTTGTTGCCGATACTGTTCGGTACGCCGTTCGCGGCCGGCAGGGTACGTCCGTTCTCTTCCTTAGTGCCGGTTGGCGATGCTGGGCTTCCCGGATCCCGTTGTAGGAGTTTGCTGACCGAGAGTCTATGCTGGTGCACCGAATTTGCCGGCACATGTTGCACCTGCGAGCTCTGTTGTAGATGCGTGTGAGCGTTGGGGTGATGCAGATGCTGGCTGTGATGCGGCATCAAAGTGGCGGTCTCCCGTGGATCCCTACAGGCGGCGGGATGGAGAACGCCAGGTGTTGTCGCCTGGAGTCCGGTGACCGTCATGGCCGACGGCGGTGATAATGAGAGCCTAGTTACCAAAGGTACGCTTATGGGTGTGCGGTGTAACCTCTCTACGGTAGGATAAATGATCTCGTGACCAATGCCGTGCTGGACCCGCGTGGGATAATCGGAGATCTCAGATTCCCTGGAGGAGTATCGGGAAAGTAGATGTTGACCAGACTGGTATCTAGGTACGATAGCCTCTTGGATAGCCTCCGGCCGACCTGGCGACGAAGCGGTGGCCGAGGAGGAAGCTGGGGATCTGACGGAAGACGCCGTAGGAGATGACGGTGGTTGACTGTAGCCGGGCGGACTCGGCGCCGACACGTGATTACTAGATGCGCGCTGGTAATACAGGTCGTTGCAGCTGGTAGAGCTGGCCGGCGACGGCGTCTCCGACGTTCTCGTGTTCTCCTCGTCGCGGAATTCACCGCGACCGGAGCTCGCGGATTCCTGGTCATGGTATCTTATAGTTCCGCATACACGCACCCCGACCACGCTGGTTGGCGTGGGTTCACTGCCAACGCTCAATACCTCGCTCGTGTCGCTCTCGCAGTCGCTATCCGCGTTGCTGCATTCCGTCCTTCGCGCTCGATCGCGTTTCTCCGTGTCTTCCGAATCCTGATCCAAACGCGAGATCAGGTGGCTTGATCTAGTTTCTGATTCCGACCCAATGTCTAGACCCATTGGTGGCGCCGGGGATGTACTCGACATTTTTTTCTGAGAGAAGACACCCACCTCGCTCAATGACAGATCCAGTTTCCTTGATTTGATCACAATGAAACTTTTGTAGATCGTGTTTTCATGATGCCTTCTTCTTCTAAAGAAGATGTTACTTTAAATTGAATGTAATATTTCCTCGATGTTTAATATCATTTTAAACGCTTTACCTTACGGAAGTATTCTGTCTAGCGTCGACGGACGACGTCATTCTCAGATTTGTGGCTTAGTCACTATTTATATAAACTTTATTTCTTTTTAACGTACATGATGAATTAATGAGATGGCATAACGTAGCAATTAAGATGATTCTTCCGCCTACGAATTTTCTTTCGCAGTATAACACTTCCGACGGTTACGTCAGCGTTCTGTCACCGACTAAACCATAACCTCACTTTACTTCCGACGGACAGTTTGCGAGCTATTTACAAGCGGTTATCTATATCTTCATCCCGCTTTCATCCTCGGTTTATTTTTTCTCATCGACTTTCTGATGATGTTACACTACAAAATACCTCGAATCCGGATTCGATACTCATCTGGTGGCACGTATAATCTTCAGTTGGTACCCCCTATATTTTAATCGAGAATTGCGAGTCCGCGAAGCGTATCCTTTCAAAGTCTTCGCTGTATTATCTTAATACGATGCACTCTCACATATTTCAAAGTCCTCGACGACTGAACATTTCTCGAAAGTCGTATAAGGATCACCAACGTCCTCGACGCGACAGCGATAGTATATTGTACACCGGACGAAGACGAAGATGAGGAACGTCAGAGGCGCTCTTCGTGTGAGTGAATCGCGCCGTGAAAACGTGGAGTCCTCCGCGATGCTGGGAGTAGACGCGGGTTTCGACGGAGTCGTTGTGCGACGCCGTGAAACCGGACCGGGCCTGCTTGTCCAGTTGGTTGCCGCGGAACGTCTGCGGCGAGGAAGCGGCGGGAGGACCAGCGATGGGCGTTACTGGGCGTAGACGCGTACGCCTTTCCCGATGGTGATTCCGGTAATACGCGGACGAAGAATCATTATTGACATCTGGCGGCCGCCGCGCGAACTCACCGCTCTGGAACGCCTTCGCTTGGCTTATTCCGGGGGGACGGCATCGCGGCAGGCTCGTCTCATTGGTCGGTTTCACCGAGTTCCACTTCCTCGACTCTCATCACCCTTCTACGTCCAGAGACACGCTCGATCCTTGTTTTCCATTGTACTCGCACTCGCTTGTTTGATTCCCCTTTTCCCTCTCTTACCGATCAGCCAAGTAATGTGTAGAGTCTGGAGAGGGGAGAACAGCCGTTCTCTCCCTCTCTTTCGGTCTTTACTCTGTCGCGGCGCGTACTCCGCATGCTTCTTCCACGACCACGAGTCCTGTGTACCTACTCTATAGGCTATAGGTGATCCAGCAGCCTATATACCGCCCTCGTCGCGTTGCCTCGTTTCGTTGTCGGCGTCTGTCCCTCTTGCTTTTATCTCCACCGTTGTTTGTTTCAGTTCGCCAGAATTGCCTCTTGTGTCATTCCCGTCTGTTTCGCTTTCTACGTTTTCGCGTGCTCTTCCCAACTCCTTTATCCGTTCATATGCGATTCTATCGCTCACATATGTACACCAAAGCTTAATCTACAATGAGTCGTTAGTCGTTAGTTATAAACAAATTGAACAAATCACAGTCGATTATTCCAAGGATATTCTCGAAATAATCTGTAGTTGATCAATTTGTTTGAGATTAATGACTCATTGTAGACTGGCCTTTAACTTATGTTTGTTTTCATCAACATTATTTAAACTTTATGATTGATCGACTTACAGGATGACCAACATAAAAATTTCCAGCCATATAATTATTGTTTATAATAGTAATAGTAATTTTTTAATTTTTCAGTTGGTCATTCTGTAAGTTAGTCGATGCCTTATAAATTCAAATAGCCTTGATGGAAACGATCATCTTGTATTTATTCTCTGTTTGGTGAAGATATCCTTATGTATTTTTAATATTTTTTGATTTTACTTTATTAGTTTATATTTCTCTCTACACATACATGCTACTTTTTTTTTGTTTATCATATTATATTATATCATATTAAAATTTTCACTCAATATTTAATAATCCGAGATAAAATGTGTAAATCACAGATTACTATTAATTAAATTTTTATTTGCGATGATATTGAAATTAGAAATTATGCAGAATCATAAACTTGGGTTTGTGCTTACATATGTATACAATTTTTTTCAAATTTTTAAGATAATTACAGCATTATACGTATATGATAGGACAGCAACACGCGTGATATTGGAATACAAAACAAATGAAACCTGCGAATTATCAGCAGTGATGAAATTACTAATTATCATTAAATTACTGATTTTTCCGATATTTTTTCTCTCTTTCGGCACGTGAATCATGTAGTAATTTTTTAAATATGGCTCGTAAATCATATATGCTCGGCCACCGAGGAGTTCATCAACATCAACATAATTTTGAAGTGATCATTAAAGCTCATTATAATCGATCTTTATATGGAGAAGAATGAAAAAGTAAAAAAATCGTCAACTTGTATATTTCAAACTTACGTCGGAAGAATAGTCATTCTACAATAAGGATTGTCCGTTATATACATAATCAATTCAGATGTCAGTATCAACAGTATATATTTATAATTATATGAAAAATTTTTAAATGATAGCGTATACATTTTTTGAATAATTAATTAAATTAGCTTCTAACTTTATTGTATAATATTGAAAGAACGTATAATACTTATCTATAATATATAAAAAAGTGCGCGCGCGAGTGTGTTTGTGTATGTAAGATAGTTGTCTCGCGATAAGTATACGATCCAAAATTTACTCTGAGTCAACGTTAAAAGTTAAAACATCCGACTACCTATTGAACTTTTGGATATTGTGTACGTTATTGTCAAGTCAACGCCCGCAGCGTTTGTAAACATCATCTGTCTTTGTTTAACTTTTCGTGAATAACAAAAGAATGAAACGATGCTATGAGATCCTTTATGGTATTTCTAAAACTAAACGCTCAATAACTTCGATTTTTTTAAATAGAATTCCTAAAGTGTCCTTCTACTTTGTATTAGTTTTTCATTACTTTCTTGTTATTCTTTTTAATTTAATTAAAATTAAATAAATTATTTATTAATTAAATGTAATTAAAATTCAACATATTTGTATTTTTTGCGTATGCGACACATAAAGTGCAACTTTTGATAACGATTGTACAGACGTGTAGATATTACATTTTTAACGTATAGTTAAATTTTTAAATTTTTCTTGTTAATTGCGATTTACGAGATAACTACCTTAAGTTGATATATTCTAAGATATACATATACATATATTTATTGCGTCATAAAATATGCTAGGGTTAAGCCGGCTCAAGTGAATTTGTCTTTGTCGATGAACTCCAATTATTATTCGCAGACGCATTTTCTGGAACGCTCTTTTGCTTTCATTTTGATTCCGATAACCGAGGATTCTGTCGGTTACTATTTATGGCTTTATGTTTCGGCTTTATGTGTGCGCGCGCTTTTCAAGTGACGCTTAAATAGAAATTTACCGCGAAATCGACTCGTACACTTGGCCATCAAGAAAGCCCAGCATAATGACGTATTGTCAGTGGCACGTCAACACCTCGTAAACTTAAACGCGGATTCAATGTTTGTCGAGAAGTGAGTGAAAGAGGCAAGATATTATCGCGAAGTTTACAAATTCTTGCCATCCAATTATATTTCTTCCCGGTATATCGTATCATTATTTTCTGGAATGAAATCGTGACTAGTTTCGTCATGAAACAAAACTTGTTTATTTTGCTTTGTTTTTTTTTCCTCATCAAACATTCGAAATTATAAGCTAATAAAAATTCAAATTTGCACTTTTCTTCTACATGAATTATTTTAGAAGATGACTTACATGTACGATATGCACTAAAGTGTCTGCATACACTTTATTCGTGCTTTGCAGTGATATTTCATTTTCTCTCTTGCAATTTTCGACGAACATATGACCATTTAATAACGTACCATCGTTGGACGAGAATCAAAGAGAACAGAGAGTATGTCAGACAAATTAACGAAAAAAGGATATTGAAACAAGATCAAAAATGCCAACATGGTAGTTTTGTCGATGCGTATATGGTACACGTAATGGTGGAAAAAAAAACGCGCCATTTAACAACCGCGATCGCGGGATTAAGGAGTTTCGACAGTATCCAACATGCACTCGAGCCTCGAACTCGTTAAAGCCGGCCGCCTTCGTAAATTTCGTTAACGCGAACTACCCTGCACATTCCCGCCTTAACGAGCGTCCACGTGCTCGTTATCGTTAGTATCCCTAAGCCTCCTTCGCTTAGGATACACCCTGTAAGTTAGCCGAGACTTGTATTGCGCGCTCGCTAATTCGTGAGCGGCTACTCTCATTCGTCGAAAGGATGCAGCTCGCTCTTGTGATACGAGGTGATGCATCCTTCCCAGGGGCGGATCTATTGTATACGCGAATTGATTCTTGTTATTTCAGCTTTTCAATTTCTGCTCTGAAATGTCATTTTTACCTCACTCAATTAATTAAGTATTAATTAAGTAAATTCCTTATCCACATAACAATTGTGGGATGGACACTCGCTTTGCGTTGTGAAGTAATGGACAATCCAAAGGGAGGGGAAGGGGGGATTCCTCCCTCCTACGGGGGCTTCACTTCCGAAAAATATAACCTAACCCAAATCTATTTCTAATTTAAAACTAAAATTTTTGCTTTTGCGCATGCTTATATTGCTTATAATGCTTCATAACTTTTGACGAATCGTATCTGTCACTTTTGTTAATAACTTTTTCATGAAGAATAACCGACAGCTAAAATCTTTTGAATGTTATTCAAAGGTATGACCTTGGCACAATATGTCAAGGTCAAGATCGTTTTGTGGTGCTTCTCTAAAAGTAAATAATTATCGAATAAATTTATATTCTAATGATAAAAATTGAAAAAACATTTTGATCGCAAAATTAAAATCATTAATTATTCTGCATCAGATACTGAAGTAACCTTTTATATAAAATTAAGTATAAAATTTTGTGTTTAGTTGTTGAATGCAAACTATTTAAGATAAAGATAGTGGCATTAAAGTGCTTAAATGAATTGATGAATATATTAACGAATTCATTAAAACAGATTTTTTGTATTTCATTATGTATAACACAATTTATTACATTCACTAGTTTTTTGCAACGATAAATCTAGCGCCGCGTAACACGCGGGCATATCCTTCAGAATTGAATCAATTTGCATAATTTACATCTTAATTTGCCTGAATTGATTAATTTTACGCTGTTGTTTTTTATCTCGATCTCAGATTTTATTCTAACTGTGGTGAATGTGTTATTTGCGGTACGTGCTGATGGATCCGCTTAATGATATAATAATTTATACTGTACAAAGTTAGTGATGCATACTAACTCTGGGAAATTCTTCTTAACGTGATTTATGACGCATCCGTGCGAAGTGTGTAATATGCAGCAAACTAAAATTTCTTTCGTGACATTCGGGAATGCATCGCGTAAAATCGGCACTGTCATAGAATGTCGCTTAATCTTTTGTTCACTTTGGTTTACGA
The DNA here is from genome assembly GCA_039654445.1 of Cataglyphis savignyi. Lineage (NCBI taxonomy): Eukaryota > Metazoa > Arthropoda > Insecta > Hymenoptera > Formicidae > Cataglyphis > Cataglyphis savignyi. Next base: position 1,442,187 of record JBCEZY010000024.1, on the reverse strand, counting down.
TTAATCTGCATTTAGTTTGTTCAAAAAGCAATCTCTTAATATCAAATAAAAAATAATAACGAAAAAAAATTGATATTTTTATCAAAAACATCATTAAGTGGATATATAATTATTAAATATTATTTTTGTTCTCAATTTTTCATAAGAGATAAAATTATTGAATATTTTGATATCTTCATTTTTATTTTAAAGATTAAACACACAAAAGAGGAACTCACCCGAAACAAAAAGGACTTCAACTTGAAAGATACTCAGAGCTATTTCAATCAGAGGCTGCGTCCCTGCAACTGTGAGTACATATTGATTTCTCGAGTATCGGGTTGCCCGGTAGCATTAAGCATGGCAAAGAAAGCGCCAATTTGGGTTTGATAAGCGGTCTGCCATAAGAAGCAGGAAAGGACACTAGTCTATCGGTTACTCTAAAAGCTATTCTCTAATTTCTCTCTATTGTAACTTATGTAATGTATTAAACTTTCTAATTTTATATCGATGATAACTATAAAAAAATGCGCTTATCATTCCAATGAGAAATTATTATTCCTTTCGTTTGAACGCGTTACTCTAGGACTCTGGAATATGCGAATTATATTCATAAAAATAAGGGAGGTTTGCTGCTTACGGAATTAATTGAAGCAACACTTTGCTCTCTGATCTATAGATAGAATTCTTTCTTAATTAGCTTCCCTTCGCACATAAATTATGGAGAATTAAATCTTACAAATCATTAATCCGACCCACCTGACAGTTAAGCTGGAGAGAGCAGCGTAATGTAATTAAATTATTATTAATTGAACATTTAGATAGAAACGCGATGGACAAATTGCCTATCGTTTGATAAGGCTGATACGGAGAATTGCAATACCACGTTGCAATAACGAACATTGTTGCCCGAGCCGCGCCGCAATAAATTATAGGTAGAGTCGACAATGGAGTCTTTATCAGATTCGCTGGACGCACGTCGCTCATTATTAGGAAACTTCTCCTCGGCAGAGGAGAATCGTCCAGGCAAATTCGTCATTCGCGGTGTTAAATAAGGCCGGTGTTGCAAATTGCCTCGGGATCGCAATAATGTACTGCGCCGCAGGCGCTAAATTTCGTGAGATCACGCGAGAAGGTCCGAGTTATATTCGCGAGGGAAATCACCGAGGTGCATCTATCAGACTTATCTGACGGTGGGGTATCCTCTGCGCTCCGGCGAACGCCCGACAATCTTATTTATGGCCTGCAACGAGAAACACAGACAGCTACGGTCAACGAAGCGATTCGATATTGGAAGCGATATCATTTAATCAATCGCATTGTATAGCTGTGATAAAGCACTCTCTAGATTAAAAGATGTTGGGATATTGTGTCTGCAACCGATGACATTTTTGAGATTTTTGAGATTTGGAATCGCTCAAAATATATTGCTGTAATCAAACAATTAATATCTTGATATAAAATAATCCGTTGGTCAAAAATAAAAATTTTGAGGTAAGTGAAAGAATTATTTATGTTATATGAAAAAATTAATAAAACAATATATGTCTATTTGCATTTATTTTGTGCATTAGAAGTAATTAACCTATTTATATCACATTCGCAAAGTGAGACTGAGATGATCATTCCACGACGAAAAAAATTTGACATTATGTCAACTTTACTGCTTTTTGTTTTACGAGGATTTTTCTTTCATCTTTTTTCCCAAGGAAGCGCGTCAATTTACAGCCGTACGGTCATACATCACTGATCTTTTAACGAAATCTTGCTTCAAGAATAATACGAGAAACTGGGTACGACGTGGCCTGCAGAACGATTGTAGCCGAACGTAACTTCCGCCGAGTGCTATCTCGCTACTCCACACCTCTACTTTATTAAGTGAATGTATATACATAGCGGGGTGCGCGCGCGGCCGGCATGCTTCGAGCTCACGTAGGGGATACGCATACGATGTGTTAAGTAAACGGATACGTTATGTGATGGACCCTCTCGTACGCGCATCTCGCCGTAAGGCGAAATAGATCGAGGATGAAATGGTGGTCCGTGCCCCTCAAAGTCCATCTTTGGATATCGTATCGCGAAGCAATTTGAGTGCCTCTGATAACCGAGTATTTTTTTGGTCTGAAAGATTTCATTTTGATATTAGCTCTCTTCCCTTTTTCTCCTAGTCGTAATTTTATATATACATTTGTCTCTCTGTTTTCTTCTTTCTCGCACACGTGTATACGCTTTTCTTGAATAAACAAAATTTTGCTCTTATTTGCACTTTTTATTTTTTCACATTTACGAAGTCTGAAAGATTCTGATAAGTTTTATTCATATTATATTTATATTATATGTATTATTATTAAAATTATATTGAGTATTTTTTTATTTTATATCGTAAAAAATAAAGAGTTTCCCCACTCAAAAGAAGAGTTTTTGAAAAAAAAACTATAGATTAAATAGTTTCAAAATAGAATGATTTAACTGTTTAAACTAACAAATTAAATATTAGAGTGAACATTGAGATTTAAAGTAGGAGAAAAATTTTGGCTCGAGTTCAGATAAAGCGAGCAGTACATTTCGGATTTTTAACTTTGATGTTGATCCACTTTTCATGTGTTGCGAGAATAATTATAGAATATTTTTTTTCTCTAGAATATAATTTTTCGCGAAATGACGATTGAAATTTATGGATGATTGTTGTCGCAGTAAATTCAACACGTTTGCGACGTAATCTGCTTCACTTTCTTCACGAAATATTTATTTTATCTCGGCGTTATCGCGAAACTTCTGTCCTGTCTCAGAGCGATTTACATTTTTTTTACATGGAAGAGTTGGAGTGGGGCAGGGAGGCGTGGGAGTGGGGGTGGCGGAGGGGCAGGGGAGGGGGCAAGGAATTTGTACAGAAACGCGCGCACAGAGAACGATCGATTGTATATGATGTACGTATGTATCGAATTACGAGCTGACTATCGTCGGGTGAGGATCAACCGCTCCACCGGGATGCACGATAATTATTTCTGCGTTAGCCATAATTATTGCCGGGGATGGCAATTAATTCTTGCCGGAGCGGCAATTAATTTATTGTGGCTTGATTAATTACCGCATGGTAGGCGGGCGAGACAGTTCGTTACTGCAGCTGATTGCCCTTTTGCTACGCAATAAGGTCCAAAGTTGGCAAGGCCTTTTTTTCGAAAAAAAAATTAGGAGACACTGTGAGATTTGCTTGATGTATGTAGATAATCGGATCAATCTAAACGAAATAGACGATTGTTCTATTACAATAAAACGCATCATTTGGTTTATTGTTGTTTAATAATATTGGATAAAATCAAATTAAATATTAAAGATATTTTATCTTATATATGACAAATATTTTTATCGAAGAAGTGCATACGTCATAATGATAATGATAAGCTTTTACTTAGAAAAACGTGTTATTTATTTATATATTATTTTATATTTTAACGTGCGTACAGAGTGACATTTAATTCCGGCGCAGTCTTCTCTCAAAATTGTGTGTCTTAAAAATATTACAATGTCTTAATTGTCTTTCTTGTCAAGAAGTTTCATAGATCTTCAATTTTGCACGGTAAGTATTCTGAATGTACTCCTTAATAATCGGCCATTTATTTGTTATAAATAATTAACGCGGAAGCTGTTTTCGTATAATGTTCCTCTCTTGTTGGATAAATGCGGCAACCGGTCGTTCGGTGATTGGCGCGTTTTTTCTTTCGTTATCGAGGGATCAAACGATAAATGACGGTCGCGTTTCGGCTTGTCGGATGAGATATTGCGTAGAGTTTTCACTTTTCATCGAGAAGCATCCTATTTGCGAGCATCCACTGTCATTTTAGTCGGATCCATTTTATAAGACGAATGACGCTGTTTGAGAAACACGATTTGTTCCCTTTCGGGATCATCATGCACCGAAACATTTCCAATTTTTCAAGATCAGCCAGGTAGATTCCTGCTTTCGTCGCATTGCTTTCTAGATTTTTTCGCGAATCATTGCATACATTATAATAATTACAAAAAAAAAAAAAATTAATAAACAAATACTTCTCGAAAGAAAGATATTATATACAGACAAGAAATGTGTGATTTAAATCGAAAGAATTATTGCTTAAACAAAATGACACGTAAAAATAAAAAAATAATATCTCAGATAAAAAAATATATAGAGCATTAAATTCTTTGAATTAACTCTAAGATGCAAGTTTGTAGGGTCGTTTTTAACTAATTTATTAATATTGTGATTATCATTATTAAAGGCAAATTAAAAAGCAACATTTAAAAAATCTCATGTATGTGTAAAATTTATAGTATTGTTTTAAATCTGTAATGCATTTATATAAAATACAAAAATCAGGTAGAATATGTTAGAGGCAACACAAAATCTTCTTCTATTATTTATTGGAAACCTTGATACACTCGAGCTTAATCATAAATATTATGAGTCACGATATAAGACTATATTTACAGATAATTAATCGAGTAGTTGTGTCCTGATATACTTGTGGCTTGACGCTCGAAAGACGGAAGGGAGAGTCACGGGGATTGGGATCAATGTGGAGCAATGAAAAGATGCTTCAAGATTAGATTGTACGAACGTGTTTGTAAAGGGAAACAACCAGGAGGGGAAGTTAATATTTTACACGCTGGCAAAAAGATTTACGCGGCGAGATCAGCGAATTTCTGAATAAATATTAAGAGAGACCCTTTGACGAGCTCTCTGAATTAGCTACGACTCTTTCGCTAGCCTCGCTCACATATATAGGGGGATAATTTCGTAAAATATTATTTAATCCTCGCTGGCCGTACACCCGATATGCGATTCTGTATAATTTTCTTGGTCCTTTCTTCTCCTCCGTATCAACGAAGGTTCGCATCTTCGATGTTGTGTATATCGTGTGTATAAAATATAAACCTAGATATATTTTTCGTTTGTTATATAATGATATTTAATTCAATCTTAACACATTATTTACGAACATTCAGGAACGATGCGATCCGAATAATTTCATTTTTCCTCGTATCTGATTAAATATACATAACGATCAACAATGACACGAAATTGATTTTTAAGAATCATGAAATGGCCATGCTTTTCAAAACTATAAATTTAAAATATTTCAGAAAATCGCAAGAGAGCATGTATATCTTTCTTATTTTTTAGTAAACACTCTGCTCATGTGAATTATTTACAAACATATTAATATATATGTTATGTTAATATAAAATAAATTTTGTTCATTTTATAAATTTTTTTATAATAATAAATGAAGCATCTTTTATTATATGTTTGATTTGTTGATATTCGATTGATACTAATTTGATATTTTTTCCTTA
>JBCEZY010000024.1:1355639-1371375 GCA_039654445.1 Cataglyphis savignyi | reverse complement strand
ATTTCATGAAAAATAAACCCTTTCAATTCTCATTAAATTCAATATAAATTATTCTTTAATGATATTCTATTCATATGAAAATATTTAGGTCGATATCTCAAAATTTGCGGGAGTTAGAGCAACAACACCTTTTCTTGAAAAATTCAAAATTTTATTAAAATAAATTTAATTAAAATAAAAAAATTTAATTTTTAATAAAAAAGAAACTCTTTTACCGATCCTAGTTAAATTCAATACCAACCAATCTTTAATGATATTCTATTAATATAAAAAAATTTGGTCTCTCAAAATTTATGGAAGTTAGAGCAACTACGTCCTTTTTGCACATACACACACATGACATTTTATAAAAATGTAATTTTTTGATATTTTAGAACATTCTGAACACATTGGCATCGAAATTTGAAAAAACTTTTCATGAGAACAAAGCTTCCTCTACAAGGAGGCAAAAAAAGATTGATATTATAAATGATGAAATTCTATATATGATGTCGCGATTTCACTTTTATTGCATTTCTATACAAATTTTGGCATGAAAATTGATTGCGCTAGAATCTCTTCATAAGTTTTATTGGCCATTTAATTAATGCCATTGCTTATTTTCAATTCCTCATTTCTTACTCTCATATTTTTCAACATTTTCAAGCATTTACAAAACTGAAAATGCTTTTGTGTAAAGATCTCTCTTTCTATATCCGCAAAAACTAGCAGTGTATCGCGTATCCCGTTTTTATTATTTCTCCGATAATAGTTTATTCTTAATACCTCGCAAATAAAGCTGTTAGTTGCATCGGCGGTCAATACTTGCGGCTAATTATGAAATATGTCCGAGATCGTAAGAGACGGCCGTTTCTCAGCGCAAAGAGTAACTAAAGCAGGCGCGGACTGCAGTTTCTCTTTTATTTCCTGTCATCGGCGTTCTGACATTAACATTCCGGCGTCCCATGACGTTACGCTCCGGCGCTTCGTGTTAAATAATGATTTACGCTTCTATTACTAGGCAGCACTGCTGTTCTTACATACGATCATTACCGTCAAGAATCTCTTTCTTGCTGAATCGCCAGCACAAACGATGGTGTATCGACCAATAGCACGCAGTAATTGGCTTGGCGAATATCAGACCCAGATACTCGTTCCTGAACAGATTTCTTATCGTTCACATTGTTTTCTTTTTACTCATTTTTAGAAATTGAAAATATTTATACTATTTTGTCAAGTTTTAGAAAGAAAGAAAGGAAGAGAGGCAGCAAGAATTCTGTTACCGTGAAATTTTAATTTGATAAAAGTGGCCTACATTTATTTCTTCCGTAATACTTTTACAGAATTATTAAAGTATTTTTTTTCTAAAAAACAATTAAATCTTGATTTAAAGAGATTGCATGAAAATTGCAGGTTGTGGCCGGAACAAACTGCAAGCAAGCAAGAAAAAAAGAAAGGATCTTAGTAGGTCTTTACATCGTGCGATACTTTAAAAATTGAGGACGCACACAAAGAAGGAGAAAGATATTAGTAGAAAAAAGAAATAAAAAGAAAATGATGTTGAGTAGGAAAGTCTACGAAGATTGATGTGAATATAATAGCATGTGCATAGTCAAAAGAATGTGATTAATTGAAATCCCAGCAAAATATACCTAAAGGCGCATATTTTATGCTACTTATAATTCATAAGTACATTACATACAAACATATTATTTTGGATCTTTCTTATTTCTAATTTAGTTATTGAATAAAGGAGACATAATGTGACAGTTGTAGACTGAAAAGAAGAAAAATATAAAATTTTAGAAAATTGCCATTAGATTTCTCTTGATGCAAGAATATTTATATTATTATTATAATTATTTTTTGATCGATAATGTTGCATTGGGTTGCATTGGTTATCAATGCAATGCCAGTTTCGATACGTAAGGAAAGTCGTATACCCGCGAGCTTTGGTACAATTCAAAAAGGTTCGCTGCATCATCGAGGAAGAGAGAATCTCATTAACGCACGAAACATCATTAATCATGGTTAACAATAAGGGGTATCCCTGATCGTAACTTCAACGTCCAGTCGCCGACATTGTTCGAATTATAAGCATTGATAAGTCACGATTAACGCTTTCCGGATGTGTTCCATTTAAAGAGCATCAAAAATATAAACTGGTAAATATTATATATACTGTCTTAGACAAATATATAGTACAGCTAACGGATTTTATGAGCCACAATATAAGTTTACACCAATATCCTTTAATATGTATTTAATACACTGGCCAATCATAGCCATTCCCCTAAAGAATGGAATAATTGTGATTGGTTGATATAGTATTTGGTATATATTAAAGTATATCGATATAAACTAGGCCATAATGCTTAATTTTTTGATAGCTACTTCGAAAATCTACTAGAAGCATAAATAATGCATTAGTAATGTTAAACAGAGGATACATGATCTTTTAGGATAATACGATTGTAGCCAGGTTGTTATTTTATTTTTTATCTCTCAAGAACAATTTATTGTACAATTTACATAGTGCACATATAATCTTTGTAATTAGTTTCCGTTCTCCGTATGAAAAAAAAAATATGCGACACAAAAATAATGATCTGTTTCTTCCTCCTCGCAGAGTGTCGCCGGAGTGTCTATCCGGATTAGATCGTCGCTTCCCGGATGCTTAGCATGGCGAAAATGTCGGTTGCTGGAACATTGGCGAGAGAGAATCGGCGGGCCGGGTGAGGTAAAAGGAAGAGAGTTAGGAGGTAGGTTGGTAGGTAGGCAGGAAAAGAAGCGGAGAGGAAGCCCCGTTAGGACGACTGACATGTTGTTACTGCGTCTGACGCCGCATGCTCTGTTATTGGTCCGTAAAACGACCTAATGAACGCATCGCCCACGGCCCGCGCCAGCAACGGCCATGTAAAACAATTTCAGGGTATGCCTCGCGCGCACTACGTATCATTTATCGCGAGTAGGTCGGCCTTGCCCGCCTCGGGACTACCAAGAGAATCCGGCTGAATCTCCCTCGCTCAACCATCATCCCTCTTCCCTACCATTTATCGCCTGTGAGATTAGCCGTCTCCGTGGAAACGTGGTCAGGTGATGCGGTATGACGGTTGTAGCTAGATACTGTTACCGCACGAGATTAACGGCTATTTTGCTCGGCGTAAAGGACGATCGCGCCGTTATCACTCTCTCGATTTCTTTTCCATAAACTGACCTTGGCTACTGGTAGTAACGGAATGGCCTTGCATCCGGCTGTCTTTCATCTATTGGCGAACGCAAAGGATATCTTTGAAGACATACTAATGGATGCCACTAGCGGGTGAATATTTCGTTCACGCCGTGAAGGGGATCGTGAATGCCGCGAGGGAAACGCTTAAAAGATCCACCGAGCGACGATATAAGATAACGCGCGCGCGCGAACCGGTAGGAAAATACCGGTGAATCATCTGTGCATCCTCCCAGACAGTTATTTTCAAAGAATGCTGTAATCGTCGCATGCGCAAATTTCTTCGAGAATGAAAAATTCAAGATTCGAGTTATTACGTTAATGGCACGTTGGTACCCAATCTTTTTGAAAGATAATAATCAACGCGGTAACGATATTGAACCTCGAAGATAACGATGACATCTTCGTCGTTCAACTGTAAAGCGAGACCGCAATAAATGAACGTTATCTTTTTCCCGGAATAATGAAATTCCGCTTGCAGAAGCAGTGCATTCTTAGATTGTCAAAGACATAAGCAAAACTGTGGCAACTCGAATAGCCTGCCTCGTCCACCAAACCGCCAAGCGTCCTCGAAACGGAAAGAGAGTATAGTTTCGAAGAGGTGGAAGCCGTCACTTGAAGTTGGCTGCAAAATTGAAGTCGACTGTTCTTTTTTCAGCTACTAGATGACTCTCACGTAGTTTCGACTGCAGTCTGCAAAATTAACTGCGTGGCAATCAGTCAGTGGAGTCCACCTAGGGGGTCGCGGACTAGTGTTTTGCGGTGTGGACTACACGTTGCAGCGATGTGAGAATTCCACTTATCAAGATACCGAGAGATCGTCATCCAATCTTTCGGGACTGCGAGACTACATGCACTCTTTGTAATGGACATCCCCGAGAGAGGAGGCATAAGTAGGTCTACTTTATTCAGCTGACTTGAGTGCTGCCGCTTACACGGTGACTCGCGAAATTAATCGCGCGAATATACTGTTACGAGAGATGCGATAGCGAAGAGAAGGTCCAATCTCCTGTCGGAGATGAACGGCGGCGGATCCTCCTCATCCCTCTTCGCCCCTTTTTGCGGCACTCGAGGACGCGTTCGACCTCGAAATCTCTCGAGGTAACGGAGCGACCTTGCGCGTCATCAACCGGCTAACAGCTGTTCCCCATCGTCTGTTGGCCGATAGGCAAGATCGGAACGTATACGATCGCTGTCTTCTGTGCTCCTCGTTGATGAACGTTCCCAGACGTCGCGCTTGGTAACCCTGACACCGCGGAGATTATGGTACCGTGGATGCGGTTGTCACAGCTACTAAGAAGATTTGATGCGGCTTTTTTACGGTATTAAATATTAAATGTTCTCTCCTGACTCTATAGGAGTTCCACAGTGTGTGTGCCAATACAAACGTATTTCTTCATAATTAGTAATGACACGTAAATAGTTTCAAATATTGTTATAATTTAATTGCAGTAATATTGCATGTAATCAATGTATAAAAAAATTAAAATCTAGGATCCAAAATATTGAAAATTCATCTATTGGCGTGGAATTAACAGTCTTACGTAGATATATTTACAGCGTACAGTTACAATTTTTTCGTCGCGCTCTTTTACTGTTATTACTGCGACTCTCCGGCATTATTATAATCTTGCATAGTCATGATTCTCTCACGGTCTTAACATTCTTTCCTGCTACGATCGCGCCGTAGGGTAGATTAGTTCCACGACGCATTCTGATATTCGGGTAATAGCACGAACATCGCGAAATTACACCTTGTCGAGCTTATAAAAGCATTAACCCGCGCACGAAGCAACATAATAGAGAGATCATGGATGCTGCATTGGCGTTGCGCGACGGCAAAAAGGAAAGAAAGAAGAGAAAAAAGTTTGTTTGACATGCAAATACGAAAGTGAGAGGGGTTCGGCCTGCATAAAACGAGTTGGCGAGAGTGTTTTCTTCGTATCCACCTCGCCGAGAGAAACGGTGGGTGGCGAGGCCTGTCCTGCACCGTTAAGGTCAATGTACAAACACAACAACGACCCACGCGACGGAGAAGGAAATGCGACTTCCCATTACATCAGCACGCTTTTCAAGCGGGTTCTTTGATTAACGTATTTCATATTTTTTTTTATACTTTTCTATGTTCGATAAAATTTATGATATGACAATCGTGAAAAGGAGGATATTAAGAATGTATGTATCATATATCAAAATATTGACAAAAGGATGAAAATTTCTTAGACTGTTCTACTATTTCTTCTGAGTATCTGCGTACAAATCTGAGTACAATTTTCTCAACCCGCTGATTTAGAAATTACTTAAATTTAAAATAAGTATTAATTTTTATAAAATCGCATATTGTAGCACTTATTGACAAGTTTGACAAAAAAAAGATATTGTCAGCAAAATAAAAATTTTCACCTATATTAAGAAAATTTTAATAAATATTATTTTAATAAATATTTGTGCAAAATTTGATTCAGATTTAATTACTCGTTTAAAAATTATTTATTAAAAATTATAGAAAAATTTACCTCTCTCTCTCTCTTCCTATAAATCACTCGTTCTTTTTTGTTTTTTGCAATTAATTCAAGAGGATTACGATCAAAAATTTTTGTCATAAATTAGGAAAAATATTATAATTACAATTATTTTTTTTATAAAGATATTAAAAACCATATTTTTTATTACTTTAACTCTTTTTATAATTCGAATTTATTTATTTGATTTTTCAAACAGTATAAACGTGCTTTTATTTTTAATTTTACATTTTTTTTTCGCTACTATTGTACAGCCAAAACGTTCTTAAAGAATTGTATTTTATTTTGTAAAGTAAAGTAGAGAGTATTTTATAAAACATAATTATTTAATTTTAGGTCGGTTCTATTCCCCTTTTCTTTTCATTTGAATAAGTGTATTGTATAAATATATTGTCACTGCATATATCGTTTTTCATCTGGAATGTTGTTGCAATTGTGAAAATACGAAATGGCTTCCACTGTTTCGACGATAATGATTCTCGCAATAATAATCATGAGAGTCGCTCGTGCCTAAAGTCGCGCGAGTTATGTAAGTCGTGCGCGAGGCGTAGCGATCAATTCACCGGCAGAATCTATGGTTACCCGAGCTGCACCGCAGCTCGAAGGAAGATTAAAGTGTCCTGGGGCGAAGTATACACGGAATTATCCGCGAATGAAGATGCAACGACCGAACAACGGGCTGGAGCCTCAATAATCCTCCCTGGCCGTCTACTGCGATTAGCGTTAAAAATCTTGAACCGATCAACATTTAAGTGGGAGACGCAACTCAAAGGAAAAAAGAATCAGAACAAATGGAAGGATCGTTTCTATTAATGCAATTTGCCTACCCTTCTTTACAGAAAGAAGGATTTGATACTTTGTTGCATCAGCAGAGACAAATCACATGTTTATGCTCTTTCGTATCACTACAGAAATATTGACGTGTGCTGGAATAATATAATAATGTTGCTTAATATTGAACCATGGACTTGAGAGTTGTTGTTTCATAAAAGGCTCAGTCTATGTTTCAGTTGAACGTACCTAACATGTTCAAATCATTACTCATTCTTCTTGCTGTGATTGTGCATTTTGGTTGCTAAAATAGTTAGATTATATTATATAAGCAATTAACACCTAGTATATGAATTTTAATTATTGAGATTTAAATATTTTGTCATGTGTAATCTAAAGAACAATAGAAGATCAAGTTGTCAATTTTTCAAGAAAAGTTGTTTCGGTGTCGTGTGATTTTTGGTGTATCAACTTGGTCAATACATATGTTCGCGCATATGAATTATACCTAAGAAAGGATAGGTAGATAAAGCGCTTTATTCGCAGATCCACTGGCACAGCGTAAAATTACTCGATGGAAATATAATGGCAGGAACGATCATCGATCGTTTGTGCAGCTAACGATCCAGCTTTCCGTCCAAGTGCGATGCAGTTAAGCACGCAAAAGAAGGAGGAGGCGGCTTGCCTCTACGTTGCGCGTGAAGCAGCCTCTCGTAAAAGGGAACGTGTGTCGATTCCGACCTGGTACAGGTACGTAAATGCAAGAAAAGATAAAGTAAGAAAAGCGCGCGAAAAGGGACTGCATCTCGCTCGAAGAGAGGAAAAGGAGTCTTCCGGTGTCGAAGAAATTGCCATCATCATAAAAGTCAACTTAGCGTCGTTTTAACGAGCGTTTGCTTACGAGAGATGCAATTACAATGTCGTGGAAAAGAGGACTGAAAAACGGCACTCTGATATTTCACCAGGAAAAGTGAGAGAGAAAAAGAGATTATCGCGAAGCGATAATAGATGAAATGGCAGGGAATGGCGGATAGATATGATAGATTTCTTAATTAGAATCATTTAGGCGTGGCGTAAATCATGCATGATGAACGTGATGAAAATTATATATTATTTTTCATGACGCTTCTATTATGATTGCTTATATTTGCAACAAAAAAAGAAAAAAGATATTTTTTGCAAAAAAAATATTGTGGTTTAATCAAGATTTTACTTAAACTATCAATTTAATAACAGGATTTTATGCATATTTTGAGTGACTTGCATTTAGATAATTAGAAGCTTGGGGGATAATAGCTATCGATATAATAAACAATACGCAAAATATATTTTAAATAAAGATGAATAATATACAGGAATCTGGAGGAGGACATATATGTCCTACAGGAGACCTTCTGTGAACTTTGGAATTTAAGGATTTCTTCTTTTGAAAAAACAAATTCTTTTGGATGAAAAAGTTTCGTTGTTAGACATTTGTTCATAACATTGACAGTAATAATTTTTTTACCCATGTTTGTTAAGACCCTTTTCCTCCCATGTAAGTACTATCAGCCTTAAAAATCCTGAACCCTCTTTTGTAACATCTTGCATATATTCACACTTTTTGATAATTAAAACAAAAGAAATGCAAATAAAAACAAAACATAGCAACTTTCTGGTTAACGCAAATTTCTGTTTCGAAGAAGAAGTTTTGTTTTTAAGCATAAGATTGGTAAACACATGTGCAACAAGTTCTATTCAATTGATAAAAATTTCAGCTCGATTTATGATTCTGTCATTGTCGTGTGCGTCAAATAAAAACAATTAATTTAAAATTTATTTTAAACCATTATTTGCAATGTTTTAATGCTAATTAATTATTAAAAAAATATTTATAATAATTTGTTAAAGGTCAGGATTGCTTCTAGATGACATAGGCAATTTCTGTGCAATGAGTGTTTCATTTTCAAGTTTAGAATAGCATAACTTGGGGCAAAATTCAAGCGGTTTGTAATCATGGTTTACAGCAGTTAGAGAGTTAATATCGAAACGGTACCGAAGTAATTGCAGCAGCAGGTAGTCGCGACAATGTTTCACGGGAGAGCGTCATCGCTTAGGTCCCTGTGTTAAAGTGTCACCATTCATCATTGCCGCGCGGCGCAACGCTCTGTAATACAACTTGCACGTAAGCCTCTAATTTCGGTACCGCTTAAGCGACCAATTGTTTTTTACGAGCATACGCCCCGCATAAAGAACAATAAAGACAAATCCCTTTCTGAGACAGGGATGTAGTCGTTTGAGATGCGCTAAGCTTGTTAAGCGGAATCCGTGCATTTAATTACACGCTCCGTGATTTCACATTGATACGGAAATTATTGAATCCTTTTTTTATTATTCGCGTGTCCGTGCTTTTTTAATTTGGAAATTTCTTTCTTCTTCTTTTTTGTTTGCCATCATATTTTTCATTAATTTTTGTTATAAATTTATATATTATTATATAATAAATATTATAATTATATAATATAATATAATATAATATAATATAATATTATATTATATAATATTACATAATATTATAAAATTATTATTATTATAAATTTTGTAATATTTAATTTTTTATTAATTTTCGTAGAAGAGAGAAAGAGACAAATCAATTTTTTTTAATAATTTTTTTCCTTTTTTCGTATATTTTTTTATATATTTATGGTACTTTATTATAATATTTAAATATACAGTTATATATTTGCTTTAATTATATAAAAACATATTTAATGAAAAATAATGAATTTACTTTCTTTGTCAATTTTCTTTATATGTTTTTCATATATTTTTATAGTTGTTTCTATAATTTATGTACACATATATATTATATATCAAACATTTTTTCCTGAAATTTTTGTTATAAAATTTTATAAACTATAATTGATGATATTAAAAAATAAATTTGCAAGACGATGTATGTTAATCATCTTTACGTATTATAATACACGAATTTTCTAGTTTCTTTGAAAATTTCTAGTTTTTTCGAATTTTCTTCGAAAATTCAGCAACAGCAATGGAAATGGAAATCGAGTCTATATTGACAGGATCACTCAAGATCCCGGGGATCTTGGGTGGGGATTTGTTTACGCGCAGCGTTTTGCGTCGATATGTTAAATTCCTTGATTTTTATCTTGAAATATATTTCTATGCTTGAGCTAATTGTTTTTATTATATATTAAACTACTGCCAGGATATAAAAGCAATCTCAGAATATAATTTTATGGTTTAGATCTATTTGTGAATGCACGCCATTTGTATCGCCATTATTCTTCTCTTTTAACCTTTTTTAATTTTTTTTATTTTATTTTCTGGCTATTTCAGAAATACAGTGCCAATAGATATTCTTATAAACACGGAATGCGTTTGCGAACAATTCAACCTGTTTGCTGTATCGAAAATAAACTTAAAGGCGAAAGCGAAGATTGAGACGATACGCTGGGGTCACCAGCCGTGTCGTTGCGATTATTGTTTTTGACAGCAGTAGATTTTCGCAAAGAGCGTATCT
This sequence comes from Cataglyphis savignyi, assembly GCA_039654445.1. NCBI lineage: Eukaryota > Metazoa > Arthropoda > Insecta > Hymenoptera > Formicidae > Cataglyphis > Cataglyphis savignyi. Next base: position 1,361,348 of record JBCEZY010000024.1, on the reverse strand, counting down.
CTATTAAATGTAAATTCTTAAAAATAAAATTTTCATGTAAGTATATATTTTCTTTAGCTGTCATAAGAAAGAGAAAGAATTACAGTTTTTGTTTTACATAAAAAAATATGTCTTTCTATATATATTACTTTATGTAGATCTTAGTGAGTTTTTTGTTGCATTTGAATTATTTGTATTTGTAATAATTTATTTTGTATTTGTTTTGAATATTAATAATAATTAATATTGGTTGAGACATTCATTTAATAGATATAAAGTCTTTCTATTTACTCTCTTATTTTTATGAATATGTTATTAGAAGAAAATTCGATAAATATGCATAAAAGGTTACATCTCACCGATGACTTTGACCTTGACATATGTCAAGGACATGATCCTGAGTAACTTTTTCTTATAACTTAATCGGGGATCTCTTACAATTTTTGAGATATTTAATGTTAAAGTTTCACAGTTTTATTAATGTGTTTTCTGTTATAAAATAAGGAAAAATAAAGTTTGTTTACATTGTATTTGCGTAGATCAGACGTGGAAAAAGTGTTTGTTTACATTTCCAGAGACAAGACTTCTTGGGTTTTTCCACTTTCCACGCAAAGCGAGATTCAACGCAAACCTATGTGTCTAATGTCTTGATGGAGCTCCCCTACAGGAAGGACAAAACATCTGTTCTACGGAAATACAACGTAAACAAATTTTATATTTCCTTGTTTTATAACAGAAAATACATTAAAACTGTGAGACTTTAAAATTGCATATCTTGGAAACTATAAGAGACTCCCGATTAAGTTATAAGGAAAAGTTACTCAGGATCATGTCCTTGACACATATGTCAAGGTCAAAGTCATCGGTGAGGTGTAACCTTTTATATTTACCGAAAATTCTTTTTATTCTGTTATGTAATTAAAATTATTGCTGATGCTTATAATTGCAGCAAGAACTGATTATATGACAGAATGTAATTTTTGAAAGAATATTATGCAAATATATAGGGTGTTAAAAAAAAAATCACCTATTTTAAGAGCAGTGTTAATCAAATAAAAAAAAGTTTAATTAACCTGAGTCTTAATTAATATCTTCAAAGATACAGATTATCTTTTTATTTAAGTATTTTCGTTCTTTTCTTATCGGTTTTGTCCTCTCAAGTGGAATAAACAAAAGAGTATTTACTAGCTTCGCAGTCAGCATTAGAGGAGATGCTTTATGCGATTCCTATTCATTGTCATCCATTTTTTAGCCCTAATCTTAGAGAATCATGCATTCTTTTAAACATATCTGATTGTTCTCGAACTTGCTCTCTACTTACAAACTCAATGTTATTATAACCCAAGTTTACTATAGCAAAACTAGTAAATGCTTTTGTTTACTGCAAAGGTGATACAATCAATATAAGAAAAGAACAAAGAGCACAAATAGAGAGATAGCCTGTATCTTCAAAAAGTCATGTTAATTAACCTTTTTTCTTGTTTTGATCAATACCAGCTGCTCTCAAAATGTAGTCCTTTTTTTAACATCCTATATAAACTAACAAAACAACATTAACATTACTGAAAAAAATTACAGAATGTAATTTTGCTCATTACAAGTGTCAAATTAACAAATTACGTAGATAAAGTAAAGGAAATAAAACTCACAAACTTCTAAGTAAGTACATATCCAGTATTCCGTCTAAAAAACTTGAAAGATTTTCACAATCAGATTATTACTACTGTTGCATAATATGACTAATGAAATATTCCCTCCCTGAAAACTGACGCAAGATAGGGATCTGCCATAAATCGTCGATGGAAAAAAGTCCAAATAACCGTTACAATCGCTCGCAAATATCATCTCGATACGTACTGACATTTCATGTTACTGATTGACTCGCCTGATACCATCATTGCTGAAGGTCAGTCCCGCCACGAAGGTCAATCTCTGTTCCCGCCCTCTGTTCGTCCCGCCCGTCATCTTCGTACTCTTCATCGTCATATCTTCGTGCTCTTCATGGTCACGCCGCGCGCCCATTCGCAACGGCGAAGTGGATGCGACGTAACGAAAAAAAAAAAAAAAAAAAGGTGAGAAAAGGGAGAAAAACGGAGGAGGAAAGAAGGACTGGGTGACTGGCCGGCTGACTGAAGACTCATAAGATCGTAATTGCAACGGCATGGCCGAGTCATGGTCACGACGACTGAGTCAATGTCGTTGTCCTCTCTCGCGGCTCTGCTCCCTCATTTTGCACGGAAATTCTTGCCCCGTCACACGAAAGCGAAGAAAGTCGGGACTTATCCGACGCAATCCGGTCCGGAGAAAGGTCGTGACGTAAATCACCTCGTGGTCGAGCTAAGTCTCGTTCGCTTTCGTCATCGATCGATCGTACGGACTCCCAACAATTGTAATTATCGTCGTGATTTCACGAATCGTTGATTCCACTTAAAACGGAATGGGAACAACAAATAGATTTATATCTAGATTCAGATATCAAATATTTTTCAAGCTTATTCGAGTGGTATCAAAAATTATGTTCAAATTTTATTAAATGGGCTTTCTAATGCTTTTTGATTTTAAAACTATATGTAAATTATTGTACGATAAATATACTCAATATATAGATCAAATCTAGCACAAATAGTTAATCTATTCGCGCGACAAGATGGATAAACTGAATTTCTACAGAAGTTGATAGAGTCCGGTTATCAGACTACCTCAGTGTAATTTATGTAAAATAATCTTTGAACGATTTGCAGGTACAGCTAACTAAATAACACGTTTCGATGGTCAAGCTTTAAGCTCCATCGACGTCTTCGCGAGTCATTGACTGCCGCAGAAAGTAGCCGGTGAAAATAGTCGGATTCCCCTCGACGCGATACTTCATCAAAGATAGACCGCGGTGTGTAATTAAACGCTTATCAGATTATAGATAATCGCTTTCATTATTTACATTTACGCGTTACACTTACGCACTTCTCTCGTCGGAAGTAGATAATACGCTTAATTATGTAGGTTTTGTCCGTTTACAGCGGCGGACTCACCTGTTACGTTAGCGTGACATAATCGGGCATGTTTTATGGCGACTGGTCGCGCGAACCTACCGTGTGACAGAACAGGATGGGATTCTTATTACCGTAAATCGTGTTTTGTCAAAGAGAAAAAGATGCGTTTATTGTGCCTGTGTGCAAACAGAGGACAATTTTATTAAAGAGGACGTTTTCATTCTTTTTGGCGCGCTAATAAAAACTTTATTTCTTACTTTGCTGAAAGATAATGATAACGGTGTTTAAAGTTCTGAATTAGAGATGATAATAACGGTATTTATACCTCAATCAGGCCCATTAAATGAGATGCAAAATTTCAGACACAAGAATAACATAATAAAGAGCATCCAAAATTTATAATGCGCGAGAAATTTTCGAAATTTTATTTTATTATTCGATTTATCTATTGCTTCTTAAAAATATATCAGTATCTTTCTCTTAATCAAAAAATTGAAAATTAAAAAATTTCATGTTATATCATAAAATCATATTATCAGTTTCAGCAGGTTTGATTAATTTTTTTTTGCATATTATTTATTCAATTTTTCGAACTTACCAAATATAAAATAAATATATGAAAAATGACGTTTATGGAATTATGGATTTGACACAAAAATTATAAAATTTAAATTAATAATAATAAATTTAAATTTATGATATATAAAAATGGTTGAGCTTTTGACGGAATCTATTTTATATTTATTATCGTACAAATTATATTATTCTAAAACAAACGAGCGCCGAAACGATGTTTCTCTTTGTTTGATCATCGTGAATTTTGTCACTTGCTCTCACGATTTAACGGAACACCCGGTACCTCGGCTAGTTGAACACCATAATTGACTTGCATGGAAGTTCGTGACTTCGAGTCGAAACTCGACGATTACCGGGGAAACCTGTGAAACTTGCGGTACTGTTGCGAATAAAATTCAGACATATTCCTTGCTGTAAGCGATCGTGTAATAGCGACCTATAATTATCGCGAGTCGCCGTTTACAGCAAAAGACGGAACATTTCCGTAAAGGGACCACTGTTTATCTTGCCATTTTAATATGCCTAATATCACAATTATACAAATTCACATTATAGTGAATAACATCTTATCGCGAAATTGCAATGTCATATCATTGATATTTCACATACAATCATTGCACTCGATGATGATGAACATTGATTTAACAAAACCCGTTACATGACAATTCAAAATTCAAGCCAGACGAGATTACTGTTTGATATCGATATCACGCTGTTCATGAATTTTTTGAAAGCAACAGGAACATCGGATTCGCGTATTTATTTCTTAATTATAATGAAAAGCTTTTGAATCTCTCTCCGCTAATGTTAGATATTTAATACATATTGGCATTTTACTCGTCAATTATTTTTATCAAAATAAAAAAGAAAAGGATTTTTAGGAATTTTTTGAATGAATAAAAATAGACCGTCGATATTCGTGACTGAACAACGCAACGGTGCTTAAACGAGTATCTAAATGGCTAATAAATTTATCTTAGCTTAGCGATCAGTCAGAAATCGAGTTATGCGATCAGTTTTCTGGACCGCCCGCCTCGGCCACCGGTCATAAGACTGTGCTTACGACCGGTCACGTTCGGTAATCGCTCCTATGCCGGTTATGAATATCAATTTACGTCCACCTGACTGCTCAAGATTCATTGTGTCCAATTTATTATGTTCGCGCTTGTTACGCTTAGCTCATTTGAACGTGTATGTAAAACGTGTATGTTCATTTTAGCTATAAACCCAGAAGCAATTTTAGAATGTAAAAATATAGCTGTCAATTATATAAGTTTCTTTTGTATTAATATACCTACATGATTGAAAAATTATTTTAATATCACATTAATTATACCTTGAATTAAAACTCTAATAATTTGCGTAATTACATTTTGGTATAAAGTTACAGCTAAAATATGGATATAAAAAAATAAAGAAAAGGATATGCAGATGTATAGCACTTATCTCGTAATATTGTATATATATCTTGCAAGGCGAAAAGAGAGGCGATATTAGAGAGTGTTTACGATGGAAACAGCCAACGATTGACCAAGATTCGCACAGTTTACTGATGGAAATGCGAGGCAAAATCGATCTATAAATGCATATTTCAACTGCCACTTAAAATTCCGCTAGATGCTCTTTCTCTCTAATTTTACAAGGCTCGAGAAAGAGAAACAGGAAGAGCGAAGAAATTGTTCTTCAGAAACAATGGGAAATAGTGTGAACGAAGAGAGAAGATATTGGTACTCTCATCAAAAAGAATAAAATAAAAGTATGGAAGAATGTAGAATAGATAAAACGTAATACTGGAAAATTCGTAGGAAAAAGAGTTTCAAATTATGCGATTTCTTACACTGCTCATACATTATTCATAATCTAAAATAGCAAGGTTAACTTTCAAAAGTTTTTTTACAGGGTGTCTCAAAATTTAGGTGATTATAGAGGATATTAAAACAAGTCAATTCTATTAATAAACCCGTGTCCGAAAATAAGCTGTTTTGACACTAAAGAATCAAAGAATAACAAGAGCAAAAATCTTTAAAAAGAAATTGTTTTTAAAATTTTATTAATATGATTTAAAAATGTTTTTATCATGAAACTTTCGTGTAAAATATTTTTTGATATCTCGAATAATTTTCGAGATACATCGAGAAAAGCAAAAAAAAACAGCTGTACATATGAA
>JBCEZY010000024.1:1331343-1348134 GCA_039654445.1 Cataglyphis savignyi | reverse complement strand
TATATATATATATATATATATGTAATTACAAATGTATTTTTTAAATATGTATTAACATCTTTGTTTCATTTAAGATTCCTACATGGCTGATTTATTTTTTTATATTTTGTAAGAAGAGAATTGATTTTAGTAAAACGTGATTTAACAAAATCTTGAGTCAAAATGACAGCAGTTGTTACACTTGCAACATCGAAGAGGTAAGGCAACAATAACACTGCTTTAGGCACGTAAAGGGGAAGATGATATATTCGCCGTATCTGTTTTGAAAAAAAAATAGTAATAGAGCAATTATTATTTAGGCCGCTCTCTGTAAGAGGCGTAACTTACTGTATAACTTCTCGGAAGATCGGATACCAAGAATAGCCGGATAATAGATTAATTAGGTACATGCTGCCGTTCCGCTTCGAACTAATCGATTAAGGATTTTTGCAAGAAACTTCTCTTGCGTACGATGCGTACATACACGCTTTTTCGTATCAGTGCAACGAATCGCGACCATGGTCCATGAAAAACGCATGCGGGATAATATTTCTGATCTTCACGTAAATTAGTCGGTAATCAGTACTTAATACGATAGTGGAAAATAATCTTCCTCGAAGATCGAGCCACGATTCGGTACCGACATAAATTACATGGATTTGTAAACGCATTATTTTAATTTACCGGCCCGGGAATATAATTAATAATATAATTAATAACCGGCTACGCGACGACTGGTTCCATAATTTTACGTTAGTAAGTAATTTTTCAAAAAATAAAAATTAAGCACAATATATTATTATAATATCAAGATCGATCTTAAAAATGTTATCAGAAAAGGTAACACGATAAAAACCGATTCATCATAATATAAATTATTCACTATAATTCTACAACATTGTATAACGCAACGATTTAAAAAAAAAAAAAAAGAAAACGTGAAGAGATGTAATAACAAATTTACAAAATTACTAGGCAAGATTCTTTTTGATATCACTTAATAACACAATTTCGACTCGTCACACCTCGCGATAGTTCGAATTATCCGCAATAAAATATAAATGTTCACTTACAATGTAATCTTGCGATCCATCCTCGCGTCAGCCATGTACCCGATCACCTTCGACCCCTCGCGATCGTCCGGTGAGAAGAGAGCAGCTTCCGAGTATTACCCGAGGTCTATATCACGAATCACAGTATCACTCGTAGAAAGCGAAAGGTGTGCACGGCGCGTATACACGGATATATACGTTCGCAATATCCGTTCACTTGTGGCTGCTGTACAGGTCCTCCTCCACTTATGCGCGTCCGACTCGCGTATCCACTTCCACTGCGGAAGTCAATCGAACATCCCGCGCGCGGTGATTCCCCGAGAATGACGGACAACGGAGAACAGAGAGAGTACCCCGATTAACTAGCCCTTTCCCTCTCACTTCGCCAGTAGATGTTCGCATAAACGGTGGCGGAAGTTTGAGCGAGGTTTGACGGCGATGCCGGGACTGCGAGAGCGTGCCTAGAGCCGAAATAGAGCAACGTCTGCGCGACTCTATTCTCTGGCCGTAACACTCTGAGATAACCGCCGCGCCGGTGGCCGCCGCGCTCTTCTTCCACGGTCGCGGAAGGTGGGAAGATCAGCAGGGAGGAGAGAGACGGTGGAGCGTAGAGTAGAGGTGACCGCGGTGACGGTGATGACTACGGTGGAGGTGGCGGTGATGTACTGGTGGTAGTGGAGAGGTAAGTGACGGTGGTGATGGTGATATTGGCGGTGGTGGCGGCGGCGGCGACGGCGGTGGTGGTAGAGGTGCTTGGTGGATATGGCTCGCAAGAGGATGCTCACTGTATGGAGCACTGCACCGTAATGACATGGTCTAGGAGATGCCAGTCAGTTTTGTAATAACGACGGTAAAAAGTGAATTTCCACCAAGATGGGGAAAAGAGCCTAGGGCCAATCCGAGGGTCCGTTGCTCCACCGTCCGGCGACCAATCGGAGCACGACATTCCAGAATGCGACTATTCTTCTTCTACCACTTCTTTGTCCTCATCTTCCTTGTGTTCGTCTCCTAGTTCCTCTATGGCATGACATTTTCCTCCCTGTGTTCGGCACCCGCTGCACCAGAATGGCTCAAAGTTATTGTGCTTTAGGCGAAAGTCCTCGCGATGCTTCACGGAGATTGTGGAAATTGAATAATCCGCCACCATTGCGTCATTAGTTCCTCAAGTGTGCATTAAACGGAAGCTGTTGATGTAGCATAGGAAGGATACACAATATAATATAAGATTTTGAAACTGTTCAAGACAGTTTTAGATAAGTAAAAACAAAGAGTTATGTAATCCTGCTTGGATTATATTAATCGGAATAAAATTATTCTTGTTATTTTGATAAGTGAAAGAATTAATTTTCTTGATCTTAATAATGATTAATAGTCTTAATAGTCTTGATGTGTCTTTAAGTGAAAGCACAAGACATATTGACTTGCTCTTCCTGATGAAACCTGATAGCTTTCTATCATTTTACTAACTAAGTTAAATAATTTAATCACTAGAAGTCTTACGGTTTCTGTGATAACTTTATCGCAAAGATACATTTTGATCATATTTCAAAACATCTTGCTAACGAGATGAATAGTAATTAGTTAATATATTCATATGTTCGACGCATCTCCGGTTCTGTTATCGTTTGATCACATGTGTAACGGAGTACATGATTTAATTCTGAAGAACTTATTACTACAAACAATTGGGACACGTAGAGACAGAGAAAATCAGCAACTTTGATTTGAGGTAATTTAAACATGATTCAAGATTCAATCTCTTTATGAAATAAATATCAGCACTATACAGGGTGTCCTAGACCACCCGTACACTCCTTTTCTTTCAAAAACTAAGCATTTTAGAGAAAAACATTTTGAACAAAAATTGTATGGTTTTGAACATAAGATGGTGTCATTGGTTTGATGTATATTGGTGTCAATTGTATCGTAATACTTTTATGTACAGAATAATAAGATGAATCAAATAGTGTACAGAAAATAATTGTTTTTTAAAAAAAGTATGCAATTATTTGAAATATATTTTTTTATAACAACTATTTATTTTTTCTTTACACTATTATGTTTTTCTTACACCAGTACGATACAATTATCGAACACTAAATAATTTTCGAGATATTTTATATTTTATACTAAAATATGTCAGATTAAAATACAAAATAACTCAAAAAATTCTTAATGAAAAAATACTTTATTATAGTGTTTTGGAAAGCTCTGGACATAAGCTACAAGAATATGCAATAAAAAAATAGGGGATTTTATTTAAGAAATTAAAAGTGTCCTTGACTTGACCTTAACGATGCCATCCAATGTCAAACCATCCAAAGTGGAAAGCTACGAAAATCGTATGATATATCGCAGTGAACAAAAACGTTAGCGGAATTCTCGGTATTGAATTTTAAACGGAAAACGCTACATTACGGTTCAGTATTATTTCCTTCGATTTAAATTTAATCATAATGGGCGGTACAGTTAAAAAGGTAGCTGTATCATCGATAATGTATGCGCCGACGTCTCACTCTGGTATGATAATTGCCGAGAGACACGGCGCTCGCGATATTGATATGAAAATGCCGCGATTTACAGCAGGTTGCTGCTGCAACATATGTTGCACGCATCAATACGCAGAACGATAAGTCGTTCTTTATTGCATAACAGTAACAGTATTTCTTAAAACCCGAGCAAGCGCCGCACGGCGCATTCTCTCGGCATTCTTATTGCTTCGTAGTTTTCAGGACAGGTATATGCTCAGACAGGATACGTTTTACAGCTGTCGATGAAACTGCGAATCGACAAATTTTACCGTTCACTTCCAACATTTCTGTTGCACTTGCACTGATCGTCAATTAAACGCTTCAAGTGCCTGACGTAATGTTCGATTGTCCTTCAACATTTCTTCATAATCGAAATATCAAATAACGCTGATTTACAAATTTCACATCTTTTTTAGTGCCAGAAATAGAAACAACTTTTTTTAATGTATTTTAAATCACTGAATCCGCAAGACAAAATGGCCTATCAGATCAGATTTTCGAGAAAAAGAGATTAAAATCCCTAAAAAAATGTGTTTTTACAATTTTTAAAAATTTATAGCAAATGAACCCGAAGAGACTTGGCTTCAGACAGGGCTTACTGAAAGCTTGAACGTTATACTTTATGAAAATATCGAATATTTTATCTCAAGTACAATCAAACTTCAGACGCGCTTTGTTAAATGTGGTGGTTGCTGTATCAAATAGAACGATTGTCCCATATAGTTCAATTGTAGATAAAGACTCAATATTTTTATATTAAAGTACAATGTTAAGCTTTCCTTTAAGCCCTGTTTAAAGTATTTTGCAGCTAGGGTTTGTCTGCTACAAATTTTCAAGGATGGTAAAAAAAATTTGTTTGAAGTTTCCATCCCAAAAAGCTGATCTGATAAAAAATTTTCTGATGATAGATTCGTGTTCAGCGTTTAAAATTTCTCTAGAAACAGTGTTCAAATGCTCTTGTAACCTTGTAAACTAATGTAAGTATCCAAAGCTTTGTAATTATAACATGAGAGAATCAATGTATCTTCCAATGTGCATTATTAAACAAAGCAGCATAGAGTGCAGCTATGTATGCCACTTGTTTTATTATTCCTCAGTCGCATTAATTTATTGTAAACGATTTTATATCTTTTAATTTACTTCGCTCAATTAGCGCTAATTATTCGAGAGATTACAAGAATCACGCGAACTCCTTGCCTGCGAACGTAATTTTGTTCTTTCCTCACAGAAGAGTGTGATTCCAACGCCGCATAGGAAAGCTGAACGTCCAAATCATTCATTGGCGCGGCCAGTTACAGTTACAAGCATCATTAATCTACCACGGACGATAAACGCGGATAAACGTGACGGGAATCTTCGCAGGAGTTGCGCATCGAGTTTATCATTTTTTTTCGCCACATCCTTCTCCATCTCCCGATTCGTATCGGCGGACAACGGAGATTTGAGAGAGGAGAGAGAAAGAGCGTTGATGGGCGGAATAAAGGGGGAAAAAAAAACGCGAGAAAGAGAGATATGGTGGTGGAATATATAGGAATTTTCTCTTGCACGCCTTCTCGCCAGTTGCGGTAAAAAGGGCTATTGTTCAGCAGAAACTACTGTCGCCTCGCGAAGCGTTTCCGCGAAGATTCCGCTTCGCACTCAGCTAACGGCATTCCGCGCATCATCCGCAGGAAAATTGCCAAAGTACAAGCATTAGGCCCGCAATAGGCGGTTTCCGCGGGCGCCAGAGAAGATTTGGTTTTTTCAAAATGGATTCTGTCTTGCGGCTTTAACCCGTAATGACAGATTCATAAAACCGACGTTTTTGTCACAGTTATATATATATATATATTTTTTTTTTCTTATCTCTACAAAAATTTTATTACTAGAAATATAAATAAACTTTATTAAAAATAGTTTTTTTTTGTCTTGTAATCTCCATCCAGACAACATATTTATAAAATATTTATAATAATTATTTGAATACTTTATAAATATTTTTGTGATTTTAGATTTAACAGATAATAAATATTTATCATAAATATCATAAAAATGTTTATAAAAATATTGAGAAATATTTTCAAAATATTACGATAAATCTTTATTTTTTATTTATCATAAATATTATATAAAATATTTAGACTATATTTTAACAATAAATTGGATAAAGTTTTTATGATTTTTTTCCTTAGTATATATAAAATATGTATAAAATATTTATATAATATTTAAAAAAATAAATAATAAGAAATATTTATAAATAAATGTAAGAAAATAAAAAAGCTGATAAACTGTAAAAAAAGTATAATTGTAGAAAAGTGTATAAATACATTGAGAAAAAAAAATTGTATGAAGTTAACGAGAACGTTGTAATGATTCGTTTTCGGACAAAAATTTTCTATAATCCTCACGTTTCATCCAACTCTCAGCAAGTGTTCGCATAACGGGAAGCATTGGCAGCAAAATTTGTGAGATTGATGGCGGCGCATAAAGACGGAGAAGGAGTTTCTTGCGGGGGGTAGCTTCGCAGAGCGAAGTAGCCGCTACTGTAAAGAGGTATGGATGAAGAAGCGAGGCGTAATGAACAAGATTGGCTTATAATCTCGATTTCTTATAGCGAAACCACTTAGCCTATTCATAAACAAAATTTAGTGATAGAATTTACTTCGAACGCTGAAGTTAAGATCATGGAACTTTGACCCCGTACCATTATACTTAATCCATCGGCCCCGTAATATATTCCCCATACGCAACGTTATGTTATGTTGTTCGCAAAACGGTGACCTTTACGAAGGTGAGCACATTAGGCGAAACATAATGATGAGTGGTCGAAAACAATGAGACCATGCCGAACGAGATGCGCGAGGAAGCATTGAATGCGAAGCGCTCCCGCGAGGTTTGCGCCTTCGTATAACGGGAAACGATATTCCAGCGATATTGACGAAATTGACGGCAGGGAGGGACTTTCTTGCGTTTCGCGCGGATCCGAGAAAGGTGCGATGTAAGGAGAAGAAGAGAAAGAGCCGTCAAGGTTCCGGGTTCGATTCCCAGGCGAAGGAATGACGCCTGCCTTCCTCCTTCGTCGTGCGATCTAGATCGAGAGATTTAAAATACTTTCCTACCTATCGGTCGAGAGAGAGAAAGAGGGAGAGAGAGAGAGAGAACACGAGAGTAGCGATAAATTATTGCAGTACGGATGATTTCGCGAGAGCAGAGGTCAAGATCGGCGACCGAATACGGCACGGCTCGAGGAAGATGAAGACGTGAGTGCTGTGTTACACATCTCCTTTTACACGGTATTAAAACTGTATTAAGCGCGGCGAGAGATTTTGTCTCTACATAAGTCTAGCATAACGCAGAAACGCGCTAATGAAAGATAACTAAGATAATTAAGAGATAAGGATGAATTGAAGGCTCGGGCTCGGTGTGTTCACGCAAAATTGTATGCCAGAAAATCAAGATTTTAGTCAAGAAGGTAATTGTAGGGTCGATTGTAATTGTTATTAAGACACTTTTCAATATATTTATTTAATATAATTTTGCTTTCTCACAGAAGAAGCTTCGTTTTTATAATTTTTTTTTCAATTTTCAATGTTAATATGTTTAGAATGTTTGAAAAATCGCATTTTTACAAAATGTCCACATGTGCGTATTTGCAAAAAGGGCGTGGTTGCTCTACTGTCATAAATTTTAAGATATCGGGCTAAATTTTTTTACATGAATAGAGTACTATTAAAGGTTGATTCACATTGAATTTGATTAGGATCGGTGAAGGAGTTTATTTTTTTATAAAATTTAAAATTTTTCCAAAAAAGTTGCTCTAGCTTTAGAGTAAATTTTTAATATTTTAATATAATATTTTTACTTTAATATAATATTTATTTAAATATTTTTACATAAAATATTACATAGAAAGTATACATAGAATGTTATTAAAGAATGGTTGGTTTTGAATTTGATAAAAATTGATGAGATTTTTTTATAAAATTTTGAATTTTTCAAAAAAAGAGGGATACGCTTTAACGTCCGCAAATTTTGAGACATCGGGCTAAATATTTTTACATGAATAGAGTATCGTTGAAAGATGGTTGATATTGAATTTGATGAGAATTGATGAAAGGATTTCATAAAATTATTTTCCATAAGATCCATAAGATATTCGAAAAATATATTTTGTGATATAATTTAATATCATCTTTTGTCTAAAATCTTAATCTACCTCTTCAATATGGTTAATTTATAGTAAATCCTTTTTATACATTTAATTGTGATTTGTTTATATAATTTTTCCTCCTTTAATTTTTTTATGAAATAATTAAAAAAATTTATTATTATTTCTATGCACTTTCTATGCAGATCTTTAGATACTGTATCAATCATAAAGGATCGTAACAAACAGAAGAACGGTAAATATAGCCATATAAAAAGGAATTACCCGTGAGAACCTTTGAAGAGATGCGCGTAATATCCGTTGAATGATCTGAGGATCGCCGATAAAAAGATCGACGTTCTCTGCGAGAGAGTTCAGGATGATTTAAAATAATTAAACTTAATACATATATTTTGATGAATATCAATATTGTCTCATAATATAGTCGGTAAACATCTGGACCCGCAAATGATTTTTTTTTTTTCCCCTATTGTCGGTAGGGAATTGCAATGCAACGCTTGTTAACATTCCATTCCGAAAGTCAGTAACAGCTTTGGGAAACATCCTGAATACGAAGAAGTTAAGCGATGCGTCGCGGATGTGCGCTTCGGAACTCACCGCGCGAGTACCAGAAAATTGCAATCTTGAATCTTCTTTCCACGATCGCGTGCATTCTTATTCTTGACGATCTACCTTGACGATAGAATCACACCGACTTCCTTGTGTATAAGCTAGAAGCTATTAATTCGTGGAACGCTAATCCGTTGCGTGAAATGAATCGGATAACATGCGTGCACCGTCGTAAATCAAAAATGGAGATAATAGATAGATAACAAATGCTACATTGTTCCGTAATTACGAGACCTTTTGGAGGAACTGCTAGGAACTGATTTAAACTTTAATCTGAGAACGTTGCTCCCAGAACTGCAATTAAGAGATTATTAAAACGCAAATTCAAACACGCGCATAAATTATATATATATATATATATATATATGTAATATGTTATATAATTTTATTATATATTATATTTTTGCTTCCTCATAAAGAAAGCTTTGCTTTCATGAAAAAAATTTTTTTCTCAATTTTTAATGCCGATAAGTTCAGAATGTTTTAAAACGTCGAAAAATCACATTTTTACAAAATGTCCGTATGAGTGTATGTATGTGCACAAAAAGAATGTAGTTGCTCTAACTTCCGCAAATTTTGAGATATCAGATTACATTTTTACAGACACAGATTACATTTTTTTACATGAATAGAATATCATTAAAAGTTGCTTGGTATTGAATTTGAGAATTGGTGAAACGATTCATTTTTTATAAAATTTTGAATTTTTTAAAAACGGGTGTAGATGCTCTAATTTCGCTAAATTTTGAGATACTGGGCTATATATTTTATATGAATAAAATATTATTAAAAGTTGGTTGATATTGAATTTGAGAATTTGAGAATTGGTGAAAGGATTCATTTTTTATAAAATTTTTTTAAAAAGAGTGTGGATGCTCTAATTTCGTCAAATTTTGAGATACTGGGCTACATATTTTATATAAATAAAATATTATTAAAAGTTGGTTGGTATTAAATTTGAGAATTTGAAAATTGGTGAAAGAATTCATTTTTTATAATATTTAGAATTTTCAAAAAAGAGTGTGGATGCTCTAATTTCGCCAAATTTTGAGATACTGGGTTACATATTTTATATGAATTGAATATCATTAAAAGTTGGTTGGTATTGAATTTGAGAATTTGAGAATTGGTGAAAGGATTTATTTTTTATAAAATTTTGAATTTTTCAAAAACGGGTGTGAATGCTCTAATTTTGTCAAATTTGAGATACTGGGATACATATTTTATATGAATAGAATATCATTAAAAGTTGGTTGGTATTGAATTTGATTTGATATTGAGAATTGATGAAAGGGTTCAGTTTCTATAAAATTTTGAATTTTTGAATTTTCAAAAAAGGTGTAGTCGCTTTAACTTCCCTCAAATTTTGAAATATCAAACTAAATATTTTTTTCATGAATAAAGTATTGTTAAAAGATGGTTGATATTGAATTTGATAAGAATTGAAATGAAGATTTATTTTTATAAAATTTTGAATTTTTCCAAAAAGATGTATAGTTGCTTTAACTTCCACAAATTTCGAGATATTGAGCTAAATATTTTTACACGAATAAAGTATCATTAAAGGATAGTTGGCATGGAATTTGGACATATTTGTAATTCCGATTTAATATTATGAAGGAAAGAAAATAAAATTATGCTGAGGAAAGCAATATGCAAGTTTCTAATGTGCATAATTTTTTACTTGTTTATTATATTATTATATTTCTGTTATGTCATATTTTAATTAATTAATAATTTTAATTATTAATCTCATATCATGAGCGGTATTATATACGCATGCGGGTAATTTTTGATAGCGAAATAAATGATGATTTTTGTTTACCTGCCAATACGATTATAGGGCTTTAAACGCAATTTAATTTATAAAAGCCACAATTTTTCTAGATCGCTCGGCTGCAAGAATTTACGTCAAACCGCGCAAATACTGTAATGACAATGAAATACTGCTACTCCTCTGAGAAGCGGTCGAACCGATCCCTGTCCGTTACATTTGCCGTTAGTGATTTACAGATAATCCGCTTTTCATTATCCTTTAATCTAGGTTTCTAGTGACTCTAAACACTAAGCGCGACAAATGCATCACTAAAAGGATATTACCGTGTGAAGCGTCGAAAAAACGCGTCGGTTAAACGGTGCCTCGCGCTCCTTTCAACTTTGCGCGATTCAATCGGCGATCAAATCAAAATTGTCGTCGTCTCTTCTCCGTTTTTTTTTTCTTTTATTTTTTTATTAATTTTTTTTATGCCGTGACAAACAATAGCACCGCGTCATTTTCCTTGAACAAGATCGCTTTCGAAGACAACGAAGACAGTTTAAACGTCCTTGTGCGTCTCGTGGCTTCTTACTATATATTTTCTGCAGAATGAGGGTTAAACGGGACAGCAGCCTTGCTTCGCGACGATTATGCCCCGTAATATGCATGGGGGTCGATCGAAACCCACGATAGCCTCAGTGACGCAGCAGTTTAGTAAAGTGCGCTGTGCAAAGTGCCACGCTGGCTTCTTTCTACGGCCCATTGTTCGAGTTTGTGTGAACTTTCGGAACAGCTGATTACAGTGTATACAGCTAAGTGAAGCGCATATAAACGGACCTTCTGCACAGTTACGACTGCGTTGTCTTGAAACCTTGAAACGGCCTAGGATGCACCATCTTGTCCAACCGGCCCGTGATCTGATTTAGAGGGATTTAAAAATATAGATTATATCCACGAGCAAATTCAATTGTAGAAATACTTTTCAGTGATCACAATCTCAATCGACGTACTTCTGTTTAGAATCTTGATTAATTCCAATTATATGTATATTGTCTGTAAAATTCTCAGATTTACAGAAGTGTATATATGCAGTGATGAAGAACATTCTATTCATCAGAGATCATCGATTTAAATAATATCAAAAATTCTGTTCTTAATTTATTATATTAATGCTACTAGCAATAAGCTTTAGAGCAATTTTTTTAGATCTATTGGAATCTGTCAAATGGGCGGGGCTTAAGTAACATGGCGCATCTTAGGGTGTCAATATCACGTATACTTTTGCGTGTAAAGTGTAAAGCAACAATTTTTATAGTCGAATAAAATACAAAGCATAAGTGCATTTTATGATTGATAAATAATATTCGCGTATTTATGCCTTATGGCCGTATTGCGAGTGTGATACTGCACCCTAAGAATAATACCTTTTTCTGCCACCAGAGGTCAGGCTTCCATTTGACAGATCCCAATATTTTTATACATTTATGAAATTAAAATAATAAACAATTAATTATAGAAATAAAATTTAAAAAAGCACTAGTGTTTAGTTTTGTGTGAATAAATGCATATAACTTGCAAGTTATCAAGATTATATTTATTTAAAGCTAATTAATTTATCATATTGATGATAAATTTTAGAACAATTTTTTTATATTTATAACAATGATACATTTTTATACATTAAAATAATCAGCAAATTAATTATAGAAATAAAACAAAAAAATATTAAATTTTAATATTTATATGAATATGTGTGAATACGGATACGTGTGAATATAAACTTGCAATTTAGTAAGATTATATTTAATACGTTTCACGATAAGCGGTAGTCTAAATTTAGACTGATTTTTCTCGAGTGATTTAAAATACTTTGAATTTCTGGAATCTCCATTTTTAGATTGTAATTAAACACTCTGGCGTTAGGCTGCTCGTGATACATAAGGAACAAGTTCTTTCGGAATAATCCGTGAGAAAGGATGGCGTCTTTCTTCGTGCCACGTCATTCCCTCGTAAAAGTCAATCCTGCTGTATAAAGTAGAGCAGGATTTTCCTCTTGGGCAACTAGAAGAGCTCCACTCGGAAGCTTGGAGAGAGATCCTTTAACGCGCGGTTAGACGACCGCTCGTATATATTGACCCGTAGGCTTAATCTTCTTAAGAAGAACCTGTCAAGGTTGAAATATACAAGCTTGAATGTGCTTCGAGCACTTTACGTCGCTGCAAAATTTTTCGCTTTTTTTTACGTGTATTATGTGCACGGTGTAAAAATTAATGTCATATATGTTTTATGAAAAGGGAAATATAATCTTTAGAAGAATCTATTTTTACAATTGCATCGAATCATTTTTAATGCCAACATAAGAAAATTTAAATTAATTTAACATAAAAGTATAAACTTTCTTTTTGTTTTCCTGAATTAAAATATTAAGATGTAAAAATAGAAAAAAGAGAAAATAAATAATTTTTAATACAAAATTAATTAAAACTTTATTCCGTTTTGTAGAATATCGCATTTAAAAAATCTTTTTCTGCGCAAAAATATTAAGATGTACTATATAAATTTCTTTTTTATTTAATTTTTGTTTTTGCAATTATTATATAAATATTCTACAATTTTATAATTAATTTTTAATCTGATACTTCGAAAATCTCATAGTATTCTCAAGCTAATAATAAGACTAATTTTTAATTCAACCGCAAACATACTGAGAAAAAAAATTATTGATTTGATTAAATGTGTTCAACTGATTATTATTTCTTTAATTAAAATATTAAAATATTTAAGGTAAATATGATATATTAAATCTAACACGTATTTGACTTAAATACTGAAATATTTCAATTAAAAAAATAGCAATCAGTTGAATGCATTTAATCAAGTTAACAACTTTTTTTTTTCTCAATACAGCTATTTAAGTTTCAACTCAAGATTCACGAATGTTTATTGGTTTGCTCCAAATTTTCTCTCACGAGAATTAATCAAGCATCTCAATTCGTATTGAAATAAGACAAGTGCAAACGCTCATCTGCTTTTACAATACATGGTATCCCAGATACAACAGTTGTTGTACGATTTTTAGTTTACCCGGCTCGTTCCACACTCAACAATCGGATGGAAAAATGCGCGAGCCTCAGTGAAATCGAACGAAACATAATAAAAAAGTCAATTACTTAAATATAAAATTTACTTCCTGAATAGGTGCTGTGTTCTAGGAAGAATAACTATGTATTAAACGTCGAGTTGAATGCTGAGATAAAAAGTATACGATACATTCGCGATCTTTTTATAATTATCAAGTTAAGTAAGATATGATGCTGATTACAAGATAATTCAATTTTTTTCCGTGTGACCGAGAACTCCAAGCCAAGCGCTTTTTACGTAATACACGTAATAGTATTATTAAGAAAAATGGATATAGAAAAAAAACTTTGAATAGAAAAAAAATATCTACTGAAACTTTGCGCTCTCTCGATTGTAAGAACACTGTTATATTGTTGTAATAAATTCAATTAAATTGTACAAACAAGAAGAACAACGCGTTCAGAACAATATAAAATCTTTTCGATCTAGTCGATAACGAAATAGGAGCCCATTTGTATACGTGAAGGGTTCATTAAAATTATTAAATTGTTTAATTAAGATTCGCACGTAGACAATCAACTATCTTGTTATGAGAAACCCACACCGTTATGCACAGCAAGAGATGAATGGGATTGGAGATTGAATGAAGTAGAAAGTAAAAAGTTCGTGACCTAAAGAAAGTTCAATGTGATTCATAAATATTGGAATATTTTTTTTTTCTCTAAAAATAAAAAAAAGAAGAGATCGAATATTATTTAAGGTAAAATGAGCAATCAGGGGTTCAATTTAATACTCGCTTTAATCTGCAATTTTAATGGAGATATATGGAGGTTCTTAGATTATATATTTATATAGATTTATGAGACCATCTTGTAAATTGTGCAATATCGGCTACGAAGGAAGGAACGACGCTAAAACATGAATAAGGGCTAAAGTAATGGGTGAGGGAGTGTACGGTCACGCGATTCTCTCGATCGCGTTAGAAAGTATCTTCTGTGAAGATTGCGAAGCAATCTTTTCACAAAGCTATAAATTACATTTTCGAATAGCATCGTCGACATATTCATTTTGCCGTTAAGCATCAGGGTCTGTGCGCTATTTAGTTCACATATTAAAAATCATATAATAGCGTATCTCTCATTATACTTTTTCTCCCAACACATCATTCGATTTAATTTTATATTTATTGAAGGTAAAAGACGCTTTATTATTAATATATTATTTATATAATTTATAATAAAAAAAATGATATTGTTACAATTACGATCAAATAATTTTTTATAAAACTAATTGCATGTACATAAAAACACGACACGTCAAGATACAGTTTATAATTTACACAAATGGGATATTCATCCATTGCATGTTATAATTAAAACTAAATTTTGATAGCAATTGATAATTAATTGCATCAATAACATCGAACCTGCTAAATCCATGCCGGATGCCTGTCAGATAGTATCTTAAAGTGAAATTAATTTAATAATTATCCTATCTCCGGGGCATCTCGCCGTACAATTTTCATTTTAACGAATTGCATTCGCGCCGGATAAAACTAAAAGCGACCGTGAGTCTCTCGCTGGTAAGTAACTTATAATTAAATCACGAGATATACGCCCACCTCCTCATCTTTCTTCATTATTTCCTCACACGTCAATACTCGGCATTCACCGGATATGCTTCCGAAGAAGTTTTCACTTTCAACAATTAAAGGAGATACTCGAAACATTGTTTGGTCTTCTAATATTTTTTGTAGCAGATTCTTTCAAATACACACACACACACACACACACATATATATACATACATAATACGTCATTTTAATTAAATAATTTTTATAATTATGTTTAATGAAAATGACAATTATTTGTTTAATTAAATACTATTTCTTCTGAGTATCTGCAAAATCTGGCAATTCTCTTAATGGCCTTAACGGAAATTATTTAAGTTAGTATTGATATTTTTATGGAAAATTGCGTAGTAGCATTTATTTAGAGAATTGTTAACAAATAAAAATTTTCATATTTATTAAGAAAACTTTGATAAATATATTTGTGCAAACTTAATTTAGAGCTACTTACTCGTTTAAAATTTATTTACTAAAAATTGTAGAAAAATATTCTCTTTCTCTCTCTCCGTCTCTCTGTCTTTCTCTCTTTTTTGTTCTGCAAGTTTCTTGTTTCTTTTTGTTTCTTGCAATTAATTTCAAAAGGTATTCATAAGCAAAAGTTTTTGTCATAAAATAGAAAAAAATATTAATTACTTTCTTTTACAAAGACTTTAAAAATCATTATTTTATGATACTTTAATTCTATTTATAATCCGGATTTATTTATTTATTTGATTTTTCAAACAATAAACGTAAGAAACATGTTTTCTTTTTTTTTAATTTTGATAGTTTTTTACTACTATTGTACAAAACATTTTTAAAGTAGACTTTCTTTGTTCATTTTTAGAATATTCTCCTATTATTAATAAATTTTTATTATATGTACATTTAATATAATATTTAAAAAAAAGTGATGTTTTAATACGCAATGTCAATATACTTTGATATCGATGAGAAGCAAGGAAACTATCGACATTTTTTTCTCGACGATTTGTATCTGAACGTTTTCATGGTCATTTGCTGTCACGGTCCGATAGATTCTCATCTCTCGTTTTCTTTCTTATTTTTTGCTAATTTTATTACTGACGCGAAAAACTGGCAGATGCATCCCGACTGATGATCTTGGCAAAGTGTGCACATTGTTACAAAACGCGAAAAAGTTGCGTCTTTTAAAGAATCGTTTCTGAAAAAGTGAGCAGCAATGATGAAAGCTTATACGGTATGGATAACATCACTCTTTCACAGAAGAGTTTATCTGTCAAACGTACAATACGATATGTCGATAGATGGATAGATTAGATTGATGAAACGGATCGCGCCAAGCCGACAGATAGATCGCTAATCCTCGCACCGTCAGATAACACACGTAGATAGAGAAAGGCCGTTACATACGTATAATATGGATCAATTCCGCTCGAATAATTACACTCGCTGGCTGGAAAAAATTTATATCCCATATATGCGTAACAATATAGTCATACCTATACATATATATATATATATATATATATATATATATATGTGTGTACGCGCACAAGCATCTCGCATATATGTGCTGTTTGCGAAAGAAAAGAGACAATTGTTAGAGCAATCTCGTATGTATACCGAGTAATGATTCTGTTTTATATATGTTTTTCATTGATAATCATGATGATGAACAGATTACAATTATTTACATTTATATAAAATAAGTACTTTTTGCAATTGGATTCAACGTATATAGAATGTACTGCAGCTGTAAGTCTAACTTATGATCCATAAAGAATGAGTTCGGCAGTTAAAGATTATAAGCAATTATTTACAATGAATTGTACAATTAAGTATTTATAATATTTATATATGAATATAACTAAATAATTATATGGTGGAAGTACTAATTTCAAGGATATGTAATTTTCTTCCCTTCTTTCGCCTTCTTTCACTGTGAAGAATAATTCTTCTTTTCTTCGTAAATTTTAATAAAAATTATATAAAATGATTAAATAAAATAATAATAATAACAATAATAATAACAATAACAATAA
>JBCEZY010000024.1:1205451-1219977 GCA_039654445.1 Cataglyphis savignyi | reverse complement strand
AATAATAATCTATATTATTGAATAAATAATCTATATAAATGTTATATAAATACATTTCGTGATATGACGCAATTTCATAAAATAATTACCTTAAAAAAAAAAAAGGCAAAATTGAGAGAATAATTTTTATATGGCGCACTTGTATTTTATTTTATTTTATGATTGTTTATTATATTTGTTAACATATTCTGCGTATATGTGCTGCAAATATCTTTTATTGGCAAGCAGGATTATTTTTTTTTGTTCTACGATTTATAATGTCACGGTTACAATTGATTGGTTACGTTACACACAATCGTTGCTATCTCAATTTGCTGACATTATCCCCATAAAAAACATACATAGGTGCGCCAAAATCCATGAATACAAAATTCATGCCTAATAAAAGTTACGTTGTAAACGGACGCATGTTCCCTGCGTGCGGGATGAATTAGGGCCATTTACTGAACGCACAATCGTAAACAGGTGCAGCTAATGAGGACAAGGGTCTCGAATTGTGTACACGTGTAATCGACCGTTAAGTAATTTACATCCGTGACAATCGTACGCTTCGCTTAATCTCATACAATTCTGCCAATAAATTATCGATTAATTTTTCTGCAAATAATTACGACTAAAATTAGCTCTTCCCAGAAATCTAACATTTTAATAAATTTATGTTCATATTTTAGCACGCATATGCGTAAGAATTTTGCAATTGAAAACGTATAGAGATCAGCTAATTAATAATTGATGTCTACTTTTTTTTACGAACAATAATATATTTGAACTAGCGTTTAATTATATATAGCGTTTAATAACTAAGAATAAAAATTTATTTTTATTTATTTACTTTTATTTTATTATTTTTATTTATTATTATTTTATTATTATTAATTTATTTATTATTTAATCTTTAATTATTTTTAAGCGTGAGAAATGTCAAAAATTTTCTAATCGATTCAATGTAATTTTATATATTTTCCATAAGTATTTTAATAATATTGTCATTTATATAAAAAATTCTTGGTTAATCATACTTGATTAAGATCTAAAAATATCTCGGATAAAACTTCGAAATATCTCACTATTCGAGCAGCGAAGCAACATGTATTTTCATCAAAATCGATGATGTATGTGCGATAATGATTCGTTTGAATCAACTCTTGATGCAACACGCGAGGATATTAATATGCACGTAGAGATCCCGGCGATCTCCAGCTGAGCGCTTTGTTGCGACAAGCTTTGATCACGCTTTCTCGCCACGTTATGACATTAGATTGAATTCAAATCGTTCCTAATTCGGCATCGACATACGCCTAATTGCAATGTTGTACCAATAGACCACGGAGAATAATAAGGGATCAGCCGTTTCATCTTACTTCATATAAATTCGTTAGGGCACGTCGTATTTAGAAAGCTTTCTTTTACATATTTTAAAATTTATATTATTTATTTAATAATCTAGATATCTCATTATATATTGCGTAATATTTGCACATATTTAAATAAATAAATATATATATATATATATATATATATATTTAGTATCGAACTGTCAACAATTTTAATATCATGCATACGAAATATTAATATCAATTAACGATATTAAAATTTTTGTATATATCTATTGTACAAGTGTAATATACATATACATGTATGTGAATTACAAACTTCTAATTCTTATTTTATATAATATTTTATATTTTTTCTTGTGTTACAGGCTGAATCTGAAGTCGCAGCCTTGAATCGCCGTATCCAGCTGCTGGAGGAGGACCTCGAGAGATCCGAGGAGCGTCTTGCCACTGCCACTGCCAAATTGGCGGAGGCATCGCAGGCTGCCGATGAGAGCGAACGGTAAATATCCGCTATCATACAAAAATAACGCGAGTATTTTTTTTTTTTCGAACGGTTATTTCATATATTATCTGCAATGAACAATTATATTACTAATAAATCAAAGTTAAAAACAAAACGCGTAAAGATGTCTCAATGATTATTTATAATCGATAGAATTTATAATAATAAAAATACATATTTATTTTAATTTGCTAGAGAATAATTGTTCATTGTCAGTTATTCTTATTTTTTCAAAGAATGATCAAGAGTAAGATAGAAATATTGCATATTGTATGATTAATTAGAATTTAATAAGATTTTTTAAAATGATTTTTGTCATCACCAAGCCGATGATGATCAATGTTGTTGTTTAATAATCGATAAGTGTTGCCGAGAATATTCACAGAGAATTAGATCTATTATAATTTGCTTTTAATCATTCTTATATATTATATATGAATTATCAAAGAAATAAAATACGAAAGTGGTATAAGTCAGTATCTTTAGTGTTTTAATTTTATCTTATTATTATATAGAATTAAAATAAATAATGTGTTAATAAAATTTTTTTATTATATGCAATTATTATGTTATAATAATGTTCTAATAACTAATATAGGACTCTAATAATAACATAGTAGATTCAAACATGAAAATTTTTTTTTCAACTAAATTTTGCAATATTAAAAAATATGGAGAGATCATTTTCTTTCTCTCTCTCTTTTTTTTTAGAAGTTACTGGATGTACATAATTTATACCACTTTTGCTATATAAATTTGTTATATATATTTTATATGAATATTAATATGGAATTGTAATAATTCTGAGTATATGTGCGTTATTTTTTATTTATAAAAAAATATTTTACTCAAATATCGAGAATTAATTTTGTGTCACACTGAAAGAGTTGATCTGAAAGAATGGAAATCTCTTGATTCTTTTTTTGATTTAATTATAGAATCGCGATGCAATATAATTTCGTTATGACTAGTAACATACCAAATATAGACTCGAACGCGCAATAGTCTTTTAATATTCAGTTACACGTGTATAATTATGATAAATGCAAAAATTAGAGGGGTATAATCATTGTATCAATTCCGTCCTATTGTTTTTATGATAGATGTGTATATATATATATATATATATATATATATATATATATATATATGCAAGAGTAGGTGTTTAATTGTTACAGAAATAAGAATATGCAATCATATATCAATTCTTGCATTGTATATAATTAAAAAAATAATGTTAGTTAAAAAGAAGTTTGTTCGCGATATTTTCTTTCTTTTGCATTTTTAAGAGACTTTGCGGATTTTAAACACCACATCCTGATCTGCTTTTTATTATAACGTACATGTTATGTCCACTGCGACGATAATTTCGCTAACTTTTTACATAAAAAGCACATTTTTCCTGATTTTTATTCTACAATCGAGAATAATTTCTGAATGTCTATACTTTTACTGCTTGTTATTGCTTAAAAATTACAATTCAATTTTTACGACATCGAAAAATTTGAAACGCATATTTTTTCTAATTCAATCTCTTTCTCTCTCTTTCTCTGACTTTTATTATATATTTACATGATATAGAACGTGTAAAAAAAAATATTGAATATTAAGGTGTCATTTAATGCATTTCTAATTTTGAAAGCTTAATCACCCATCATGATTACTTTACGAGTACGTAAATGCTTAAAATAAGGCTAGTCTTGCTTATCAGCGTTGATAACGAATGACGTGTGCGCGTTCCGCACTTCTTGCTACAACATACATATTTTCTCACCTTCCCAAGGCAAAGTGTCAGATATATTAATTTCTTCATTTGTTAGATAGATTACTAAGCCACAAAAAAAAGATTTTAAAATGCATGGAATTTCAATGCATATTATTGTTTCAATTAATATATATATATATATATATATATATATATATATATATATATATGCAAACGTAATAAAATAAATTTAAAATAGTTATGGAAAAAAAGAAAACGTAGAAAATACGGCCTTTCACGATTAAATTCATCTCTATATTGTTTTCACGTTTTAATAATGCAAAGATTTTAAATCGATCGAAGATAGAGAAAATAATCGCGTTATACACGACGATGATAATTTTTTCAACCGCGATTGATTTGTTTCTAAAAATCGACAAATAATCAATCGTTAGGATACGCAAGGCTCTCGAAAACCGCACCAATATGGAGGACGACCGAGTATCCTTGTTGGAGCAGCAGCTAGCACAGGCTAAACTGATCGCAGAGGAGGCGGATAAGAAATATGAGGAGGTGGGTCATGTATCAACGAACAAAGAACAATAGAAAAGGGGCAAAGGGCCTTTATTTCCCTTGTCGGAGGCAAACTACCAATCGTTAGGACATTCAACCAGTGATACTTCATGTTTTATTATGTTTTTTATGTAGATCTATTTATTTATTACTTGTTCAAATATTTCTCCATGAAAAAGAAATATTGTTAAATAATTTATGAAGAAAATAAGACTTCGCTTTCGATTCACTTGGATAGTTTATTAATAATCCGATATAAATGTCAAAGGACTGTCCAAATCGGTCGGTAGTTTTCCTTCCTTTCGTTTCAGGAAATTTCACAGGTAGACGCAGCATTGCAGCTGAGCAGAATGGGCATACCTCGATGATCTCTTCAGAAACCTATTTTTTAAATTTAATTTATTTGTGTAATTGATTTTTAATCGTAAACTCTTTCGTTCGACATGTGTCCACCTTAAAGCGCCCGCAAGATTCTCGAGAATCGCAGCTTGGCGGATGAAGAGCGCATGGACGCCCTTGAGAATCAGCTGAAGGAGGCCAGATTCCTCGCCGAAGAAGCCGACAAGAAATACGATGAGGTTCGCGTGCCCGCGACTACTACTGTCAAGCGTGTTGGCTGCAGTGACGATGATAATCATCATGATGATGATGGTTCCTAGTCGATAGTCAAAATAGTGCCTAACCCTGTAACTCTCTGTCTTCTCTTTGTGTGCTCGAAAACACCGTGGTTCGTTAAGTACGCGTCTCTATCGCGAAAAAAAATATATATAATATGAAGATGTACGTATCTCACGTTCGTTAAATCGTTGATAATTTGTTAAAAGGAAAGGGATCGATCGCGTTACATTAAAATGCGAGTCGAATTTTATCGCGGTAAGTTTTCCCGCTGAATGTAAAAGAGTTAAAGAGGCGTGTTTTGCAGTGAAATCTCAAAATATTAAGGGCAATTCGTGAATGTCGATCTGTGATTATATATGGGCTGCAAAATCAAAGTGAAAAGTTTTTTTTTACAAGAGTTGTGTTTGTCGCGTGACAGTGCAGTGTTTTAAAAATCGTTCTTTTTTGTCTCCGCGTATATAGAGGATCTATAGAGATCTGTCACGCGAGAAGGAAAAGCGAAGGAAAAGAGAGTGATATTATATGATGCTGATGCAGTGTTCACGTGTTTCGAGCGCGACTCAATCGAAAATCAGATATCTGTGATTTCCAAGTGTTTTCTCTGTTTCGGTTAAAGCTAAGACCAGATGTCTCAAGTGCCAGTTTTATAATTAGGATTTAATCCTGTTGTTGCTATATTCTTGTTATTAGATATTTCTAGATTAGGGAAGGTCGCATACGACCAAGTTCGCGACGAAGTTCGTAGGTGCACTGTTTATGATAGTCCAATAATTTCTACAACGGGAATGATATGTATATAATATTGTCATTGGAAGTTGGATCGCGTGCTCTCGGTTTGTCGTTTGCTTACTCGCGAGATCGGCCTCGTCAATTTAAAAATATCTTCAATTGTGTTGTGATAAAACGGCGGGAGACCACATTACCTTATCGCGGCTTCGCGTCAACGATATCATACGGTGCTGCTTTTGCTCAAAGCTCGTTTCGCTTTATTGACGAATTTGGAACATGCGCCAAAATAATGAAAATTATGATGGTAGGTGGTGATCGCGATAACGTTGAAATTACGGTGATACGCTTTACTGTTTACCTGCTCGTTTGGGATTACAGTATTATCTCTGGTATTATCTTGGGATAAGATATGTAGCTTCAAACTTTTTTCCAGTCATTCGCATAACATATATTTGTTAAGAGAATAGATTATTTATGTAGTTGTTATGTAATAATTCATCAATGCAATTGTATAATTTAAATATTTAATGTAAAGTAGAAGGCATTACTTTTTTCTCTCTTTTTTTTTTTACAATATGAATTATTTTCATATTGTAAAATGAGAAATGCCAATTTTATTTTATTTTTAAATCGTCATAAACTGACATCGGAGATTAATTCTGAGATTTTCTACTAAGGCTTCTAAATTTACCATAACTTTAATCATAATTTATCTTTTTCACCTTCTGATGTTATGTGATATATGTGATTTGTTACTCATCGTTGATTAATAGTATGTGCAAAAACTAATCGTGGTGTGCGAGAAGTTGCTCTAATTGCAATGTTATAAGAATCGCCCAATTTATTTCAGTAGATGCCTTCTCAATGACCAATTTTAACCTGTTAATTAACGATCTAACTGTCCATCCATTACAGAAACTTACTTAGAATTGACGACAAGTTTTAACAGCAACCCAGTGTGTGCCGATATCTTCGTTAAATATTTTTTGTATAAGGCAACGATTTATTCGCAAAAATGTGATGCAATTTTATCGCAAAATGATTGTCATGAAATTGGCGAAATTTCGCAAAGTTTAGAGTAATTATCATATAAATTAAGTAATATTTAATTATACTCGAGTTCTCTCTATTGTAATCTGCAATGTTAAATACCGTGAATTTATCGGAACGCAATTACGACTAATTTAAATTTTCTCGACGAGTTGAATGAAATCTTTTTTATCGTCTTGAAATCATGATTATTACTTTTTGTCGAGTATCGTGTGAGTCATTCGCGTGCAATTATGCCGAGCACAGAGTAAGAAGTCAGATCGATGTAAATCTTAAACAAATGATACAACAAATAATTATTCAATCAAAATGAGAAAATGAGATAAAACAAATTAATCGAACTCGCGCGTGCCAATCTTTTAAATTTTTGTGGGAAAGGCATTTTGCGATTAATTGCGTCATGATTGTGCGAGAACAGAGTGTCTACTCCCTGAGAAAACTTAGAGAATCTGAAATTCTCAGAGAGAATGTTTTGTTTTTATTTTGAAAAATTAGAGAATTCTCATGGAATAAAATGGAATTTTATTTGTACTCTGAGAATTTTTGCAAAAATTCTTTGATTATTTTATTTTTATATTGCAAACATTGACAATCTGATCTCTCTTGGTCAATGACTGTGTGAATTATATGTTTCAAATATATTATAAATATATATATTTCTCTTTGATTATCTATTTATTGTCATAGCAAAAAATACTGAGTACATAATGCTGAGTACACATTTTTATTGTAATTCTTACACTTAATGATAGAAAAAGAAAATATACAAGTGTTATTCAGTTTTTTTCCAGTATATTTTTAAATTTAATATTTAAAATTTAAGTGGTTTAGTTTTGCTTTGTGAGTAAAAAGTGTTAAAAAACGCATACAAAAAAAAAACTTATTTTAAAAAGTTCCATCTAAAAATTCTCTAATTTTTCCAGGAATTTTGAACAAATTACCTGAAAAATCCAGGAAATTCCAGGGAAATTCTTTTACAAGCTTTGGATAGACACTCTGGAGAATAATGCTGCATAGTATAAAAGATCATCGTAGAGGACAATAAAAGTATACGATGCGTTATTGCTAACATATATTCAATTTTTACTGAAAGCCATTGTAAAATTTCGTATTCTACGACGATTTTTTGTCCTAGCATAACGGTACTCTCTTACGTACATTTTACGAATCGATCAGAACTCACGACGCAATTTACGTGATGACGCGAGCTGCGTGCCGTATTTCTGATTCGATTTTCGACAGCGTACTCGATTGGAAGAAGAGATTCATTTATGAGGGCGTGCTTAAAACGATTAAGGAAATTCATGTTGATGCACATTACTTTAGACTGCTATTATAAATGTGTGTTAATTTGAATGCGAATTTTGACAGAAATTTTTAAGCGTACAAAGCGCGCGTATATTAATTTCTATAGATAATCATATTAATGTAATCAATTTTCTCAATATCTATATTTTATATTTATTTAAAGTCTGCTTTTGTATAAAGTATGATTTATAATTCGAAAAAAATTCAGAACAGAAATCTATTTATAATTTTTTAAAATATGTCACATATTCTAATATCGTACACGAATATTCTGATATTTTTTGTATATATTTATATCTTCAAATATTTCTTGCATTAATCAACTCATGAAATTATAAATAAAATTTTTTTTTTTTTTTTTTGAGTTTTGTTGCGAATTATAAATCGTTCAAAGTGAATTTAAAAAATACATCGTACTTCTCGCCAAAGATGTATTGATTCTCCTTTTTGTGAAACGATAACTTTACACGCTGACGATTAAAGTGCTCGATAAATCTCATCGTGCGCACTTTAGATCTTGATGAGCTCGTCAGCGGACTTTGAGCGCATAAAGACAGAATCTAAGCCCATAACTCTTCCAATCGCGTTTATGACGATGACGAGACGCCAGTGTCTCGTCGTCTCGCCGCCTCCGAATTTTTCCGAGGCGGCGAGATCGCCGGAGAGGAGGAAGGGAATACATGTTAGAAATCGTGTATGTATGTATCGTTTATAACAGGTTGCCCGTAAATTGGCCATGGTTGAGGCCGATCTAGAACGCGCCGAGGAGCGTGCCGAGGCCGGAGAGTCGTAAGCATCGTTTTTATTTAGGCATCTCTTTCGCCCGGCACACTTTTTGTCCTGAGTGTGTGAAATTTTTTTTCTTTCTTTCCCACCTCCTCCCTCCCCGCCCCCCTTCTCATTTTGCATTTCGTCGATCGCGCTTCGATTTGCTCCCGTAACTTTTAATATCGTTAGCCCGCACACCACGTCATCGATGACAGCGAAGACGGGAATATCCCTTAATCAATCTCCCCTCCCCCTCCGTTAGCCCTCCTCCCCCGTGCTCGATACTCTTGCACGATATTTTTTGTGATAGCATTGTATCACAAGGCTGTTGTGGATTATACGAATTAATATCTATTCGTAGGAAAAGCTAGGATTACGAAACGCTAATCTAATTGTTAATAGAAATACTGCCAGATGTCTTCCATACGATATCTGGATAGTAATAATGGCTTTTCTCTGCGGATTACCTTCTGCGTCCGAGGAAAATGTAATTAAGCAACAGTTGAATTATATTGGATTTCAGTTGTTCACAATATTTGTAAATATTTGTCAGTATGTAATAATATATGCATACAAAATTATTTATTCCATTAACTTAATTGTACTAATATAATTCGTCCTTCGAAAAAGAATCACTCAGATGGACGCAGATGTGCAGATGATTTTCATATGTGACTTTACTTAATGTTGCGGCACAGTGCACTCTCATACTAATCTTTCAACAGCTGGAGGGCGCCGTTAGAAGCCAGGAGGAATCACACTTATGATGAAATTTTATGCTCTGCATGCTGACATTTAAATTTTTCTATTACTATTTTATATATCCATCTCACCTTTGCTTTTGCGCATGACATGTGTGGCTGTTGATCACAGGTTGCCAGGAAACTAGTCATGATGGAGCAGGATCTCGAACGCGCCGAGGAAAAGGCCGAGCTTTCTGAATCGTAAGTGCAATCACATGCATGCGCCCCTTTTTTTCTCTATGTGAGACACAATGCGATTGCAATTCCTTGCCATCGTTCGCTTGTTATGTCGTTTCAGAAATTTAAATTACTGTCGAACGTTTCGGTGTGAAAATTTTACAACTAGTGAATGTAAATTAATAAAATTTTTACGATAAAATCTGATCTTAATTATTTCTTATATATGTAAATAAATAAATTTTGTTAAATCTATTTTCTCTTAAATTATTTAATTATAATAGTAAAGGATTACATTACAGAATCATTGGAAACGTTCGTATGTAGTTTTGATATTTTCTGCTCTTTTCTCTCTCTCTCTCCCTCTTATACGACGACCCACAAATTTTAAATCTCGTTCATCAATTTATATTAAACAGTTAATTAATTAACTTTTTACAGCAAGATCGTAGAGCTTGAAGAAGAATTACGTGTCGTCGGCAATAACTTGAAGTCCCTCGAGGTCTCTGAAGAAAAGGTAAATTTATGATTTATCTATTTTATGCGCGATATACAACATCAATCAGAGCGGAATATAATTCCGTGGATTATATTCTTAATTAGCTCTTTAATTCTCATTTTATGCTACAATAGCGTCTTCAACTGCCAATTAGTCCACAATTAATACCGATAATGTTATGGATAGAAAGTAAATTAGATGCCTTCTTTTAGAGTATAATTTGATCATAAATTGTAAAATAAATTGACAATAATTGAGAATCGTGTTGGCATCAATTTTAAGATAAACGCCACTTTACGTTAAGCACAGTTTAGAATATCTTATAATCAAATATTCCGGAGAAAGTTGAATCATTATTATATGAGAGAAAAATAATATCTACGTAATTGTATATAGGCCAACCAGCGCGAGGAGGAATACAAGAACCAAATTAAGACTCTTACGACCCGTCTAAAGGAGGTACACATCCTTTGGGAGTGTCTTGCTTTTGCATTTTTGATAATGTGTGATCCATCCTCGCGTCATAGGTCTTGCCACTAAAATATTAACTCATGTGCCGCTATTGTTTTACATCTGACCCTTTTTTTTCAATAAATAACAGTGTTTTGTGTTGCAATAAACTAATGATAGCTCGTTCTGTCTTTTGTTGTGCTTGATTAAAAATAGGCAACGCAAAGAGAGGAAACGTTCGAAGGGCAAGTGAAGATTCTGGATAGTCAATTGAAAGAGGTAAGTGTATGTGAAAACGAAGGATTAAAATATTTGAAATGTACATGAAAAAATATATACAAATTATGATTATATACATCGTCGTTTCAATTTCGATAAAAAATATCTAAACAAGAAAAAAAAAAAATATTTAGGATAAATATCTGCTAAAAAAGTAGCTTTTTAACTGTATATTTGTTTTGTACGAAATACACATAAAATCTTTTACGACGAATACATGAAACTCTTGAAGCCTTTATATATGTTAACTAAATCTACTGCATAGATCACATCACGAGGTATGATTCACACGAGTGTATTGTATTAATAGTATTGTAATTTTTTTAATAATCATATTATCCGAAAAAAACTGTGTTCATATTAATAGCATTTTAATCATGCAATTTAGTTGCAATTAAACCTTTCAAGGCTTCAATTTTAGACCATTTGCGGTTGCAATCGTGTGTGATACGAAATTCATTTTACTTGCATGAAAATATAATAATTATCTAAGTTATTGATTGCTAATCTCAACGATTTCAAGAAAGCAAAATACTTGTAAATTTAAAGTGAAAAAGTGAAAAAATTATATATTTTTGCATACTTGCAAGAGACAGTTAAAACCAAAGATGTTCTTTTTTGAAATCGATGAGTCATTTTAATAAAATTATAATTTTCTTATTGACACAAATATATTGCATTTGCGTAGGCTGAAGCACGTGCCGAGTTCGCGGAAAGATCCGTGCAGAAACTCCAGAAGGAGGTTGACAGGCTCGAAGGTATGTATATAATAAAGAAACGTAGATTTAATCTTTTCATCTTCGTTTCATCCGTTTGTATAGGAGAAAAACAACATGTTTGGACATCATTATTTTTCGATGGCAATTATTTTTATTATACTCTTTAATACATGATTTATTTGTAAATTCAACTAGATTCTTTGAATGCATTAATATATTTTTTATCTTAAGTATAGATTTTATGATACAGAGTGATCTGTAATTCCTGATACAATCGGCAAAGACTAATTATTTATGAAAAAATAAATCGAAATTGCAGAATAAAATTTTAAAATTTTTTTTTTTAGGAAATTTTTGAAAGGAAATCTTGTCCTAATTTATATATTCTACATTTAAGTGCGCATTGGATACTGTAAAGAACAGAAGAGTAAATAGTCTGTATCGAGATTCACTCAACGGCATTTTTAGTTAAATGCATGTATACTCAACTAATATTTAAAGTTGATTTTGTCAAAGACGAAACCATGAAAAAATTTTATTCTGCAATTTTGACTTATTTTTTTCATGAAGAATCAACCTATTGTCG
The DNA here is from genome assembly GCA_039654445.1 of Cataglyphis savignyi. Lineage (NCBI taxonomy): Eukaryota > Metazoa > Arthropoda > Insecta > Hymenoptera > Formicidae > Cataglyphis > Cataglyphis savignyi. Next base: position 1,207,934 of record JBCEZY010000024.1, on the reverse strand, counting down.
GTTGTGCCATGAATTACGGATCACCTTATATAAGCCGAATTTTTTACCATGTAGTAAGAGAAAGAGAAACAAATCCAACGAAAAGGTTTTTAAAATGACATTCACAAGGATCGGAAATTATTTTCTATCAAATAGCTAAGTTTTTTTTACGAATTGATGTTATACTTACAAAATTTGCAATTGAATTTCTAAGATCCTAAGTTAAAGACATAATCAATTGAAAACTTATTGTTATTAATATGTGAATTAATATTTTCAAATTTAATTTTTTTTAAAAAGTAGAGAAGTAGTAAAGAAAATTTTTATATCTAGAAAACTCCCAAATATTGAAATAATTAAATATCAAATCAAATATATTGAATGTATATTGATCAATTTTTCTAATTATGATATACACAAATATAGCGATTTGACAATCGTAAAGCAATTCCCGTTTTTTCGTTGTGTGTATATGTATGTATGTGCGTGTGTATGCTGTTTTATTTGCGCAATTGACCCATCTAACCGCCGAAACGCAGTGTATTACGCTCGCGTGTGGCTTGCCGTGTGTTACTTCCCTTTAACCAGTGATCTTTACAGACGACCTTGCGGCCGAGAGAGAGAAAAACAAAATGCTGCAGGAGGAGATGGAGGCCACTCTGCATGACATCCAGAACATGTAGATCATGTTTTTCGCGATGGACAAAACGCATAACGCGATAACGTTTATAAATAGAAAGAGCGGAAACACTTACGGGAGAAAAAAAAAGAAAGAAAACGAGAGAGAAAAGAAATTGCGAGCGAATAGTATAACGGCGGCAACGAGAAGAAGTGAATGAGAAACGAACACGCGCATTACGACGCGAGCGTTTTGTGTGGTGCACACCTTAATATTAATTGATAAAAATGCAGTCTTTAGGCTAGCCTTATACCCTCCATTACGTCCATCCGCATTACGTGTACGTATTATGTATGTGATATGAACACGTGTGCATCTGTGTATGTCACGTATGCCTATCTGTAGACGCGTGACGCCAGATGCACAAACTGATGAAAGATGAGAGAAAGGAGGAGACAATGAAAGATTAGAATGTGTATGAGTGTGTGCGTGCATGTGTGCATGCGTGCGTGTGTGTGTGTGTGTGTTGTGTATGTGGATGCGGAAAAGAAAGATATAAAACAAAAGGATTAGATATAATACGGCAGAAAGAGAGGATGTAAAAGATAGAGAGAATGAGAAAGAATAATAAATATAATACGCGACAAGGACAGGATGGTAGGATTTCGTAAATAATATGAAGTTACTTGTAATCGAAATCTGATTTTAGTTTTAGATTTTAGCTTGTAGTCTGCCTTTAAATTTTAATTTGATAAAAATTGGGGCATGGCTGCGACCGGTATGAGGTGTCTCGTCGCGATTAAAATTTTGTTAAGAAAACGGTTACTGATCGTGGAAGGAATACGTGAATAGAAAAGTTAGAGAAAAGTAGAAATTAGGAAAAAAAGAGGGAGGAACGGGATTGATTTATTTGTATCGAGAGAGGAAAAGTTTGAAGAGATTTTGAAATTAATTTTCTTGAGTGTATCAATTTTATGCGTCAAAGGCAATGCATGCATATTTTAAGTATATTCTATTATATATATATATATATATATATATATATATATATATAATATATTGTACTTGCTACATAATTATAGAGTAAGCCGCGCTCAACTCATCTAAAATTCTCTATAAAAAGAATGATTATTAAGTAGTAAAACTTTTAAAAGTGACCTCTGCGAAAATTTTTTTATCCATCAATTGATTAGGCGAGCATTTTATCGAAGTTGTTCTTGCGTCTCTCGATACAAAAAAATACACAGACTCTTGCATAATGGAGGGGAAACAGTGCTCATTTTTTTTTTCCGTTGCCTTACATTCCTTATTTCACGCGGCTCAGCTCGTGCGAGAAGAAAAAAACTCGTCAGTTTCTTCCATTTATCTGTTTTTCTTAAAGATATCGCTAAAGTTATCCTCTTATTGCCACCGATGAGGGTAAAGATGATAACGAGCAATACCTGTGCATTTAAGATAATTCCACTGCCAGATCCAACAATTTTTAAAAATTATATCTTTGTAGTATGTCTTTGTCTTCTCATTATGCGTTGTGCAATATTCGATTAAACAGTTGAAACTGAACGTATCAATACAATATTGCCATAATTCCGATTTTCTGTAGGATACCATAATCGAATAATTACATGTATTTTGGCCTAACAATACACACATGCATGTAGACTCACGTATATAGAATGGTTCACAACTTTGAGCCTATGAATAATTGTCCAACGCATAATGCTTAAGATACAAACAGGGAAGCAACTGACTTTTTTATATCATCGTTGCAACTTCCCGTGCCAGCTGAGCCATATTTACCGATCGTGCCTGTATATATATTTACATAAATACTAACCATCTCGGCCAGACAAACCTCTATGCAGGGAACGTGCTTCGTTTTGAA
>JBCEZY010000024.1:1087080-1138475 GCA_039654445.1 Cataglyphis savignyi | reverse complement strand
CGTGTGTGTGTGTGCGTGTGTGTGTGTGTGTGGGGGTGCGTGTGGGGGTTGTGTGTGTGTGTGTGTGTGTGTGTGTGTGCGCGTGTGTGTGTGTGTGGTGTGTATATATATATGCTGTTAGGTTTAAATATATCTTCTGAGACTCTCTGTCTGGATAGAAATAATAAATAAAATATTTATTACAGATTGTATATTTACTAGGAATCCAATTTTTTCTTGTTTTCTTTTATTGCATTCAAACAAACTGTCAATTAATTTTTATCTTTGAAGAGAAAGCTGCAATATTTCGTATGAAAATGTTGATTTTTAAATATTTGATGCATATTTAATAACACGTAGAAATGGTTATTAATTAAAAAAAATAAGATTAAAATTAGATTATATAAATTTAAAAAAAAATTATACTTCTCTTTTTAGAATATCTACTTGAACAATTAAGTATGCTACAAATCATTTTTATTTTTATATGTGCAGATATATATACTTGATGTTTTTATTTTTACTTTCTAAAATGTTTTAAACGTATACGTTTAAAAATGAATGAATGTCATTGAATGATATGAATCAATCAAATATCAAATTCATATTGATATTCCGCTCAATCGTAAATAACTGCTCTGGCTTTTAAGCTTATATGTTCTTGTATAAAATATAGCTATGTCAGCAATCTAGTTTATTATTATGTAGAAGTTTGCTGGTTCTATTTAAAAAACAAATATGATCTGGAAATCTTCAAGACTCATCCTATCAATTTTTTTCTACGATATTTTAGCTAATTATCTTAATATTTGTGTTCAATCTTTTTTAACTGAAAGTCATTTCCAAGATATATTGATTTATAGATTAAAATAAGTCAGCCTGCATATTACATATATAAAAAACATTTACAAATATGTGTGTATCATATTTTTTATATTTATAAAATATTATATAAATATGTTATGTTTAATTATAAATTTTCAATGGCACAAATTGCAGATACGAGGACTTGACGTCCAAAATCAACATAATTAATTTAAGAGGTAGAGAATTACAAGTATGTACATTTTATCAGCCACCTGTTTCCTATCTCAACAAAACGACCAAGAAAATAATTAAGGGTATCGAAGAAGAAGTTTTTCTAGCAGATAATGGTAAACTAATTTTTTTAATGTAATATTAATTTAAAAAAAGAGTAAAATTGATTAAAATTTTTACAATCTTAGATTTCAAATAAATATTATATAAATGTAATTATGTTAAATTAATGCAATTACTTGAAATTAATAAAATAATTAATGAGAATTATAAATTATTGCAAAAAGCGATTGATAATACAATAACATAGTTTCTATTATACAGATGTAGAAAAGGATGGGATAGAAGTGAAAATATTTCTGCTTATAGCGGAAAAGTTGAATTTCACTTGGACATTAAGAAAGCCGCAAGGAACTTACAGGTAATTCTGTATAATTTGCTTTTTTATACATATAATATAATATAATATAGTATACATGGCAAAATATTTATAATTAATCTTAAAAATATCAATAAATTTTTAGATACGGTCGACGCGTAAATAATACATTTTGGCGTGGTGGTGTTATTCAACTTTTAAGAGAGAAAAAGGTAAATTTGTTAATTCAAACAGTCTAAAGAATAATATACGTATCAATTTTAAAATGTAATTAATAATGAGATAAAAACAATATGCTGTTAAATTATTTTAAGTTTTAGTTCCAATTAATAGCTTTATAAAAATCTAATTGTATTACGTTGTTTAAAATTTGTTCAATTCATTCTAAACAAATTTTTAAATATTGAATTTGCATATGAATTATGAACTAATTATGAATTAATATGAACTAATTATGAATTAAAATGTCAATTTTTCTTATATACAAAGATTGATATAGCGTTCGGGAGCATTTGGTTAACTCCGAACCATAATAAGTTCGTGAACATGTCAGAACCGTGGCATCAGATGTTTATGCATTTTTTGGTACCGCGACCGCAACCAATCACCAATTTTTGGGCACTCACAAGACCTTTTCCAATAGAATGTTGGCTACTTTTGATAATATTGTTGATCATTATGAGCATATATATGTGTGCACGTGCTAGAATTGATCCAAAATTTCCAAAACGTAAGTTAACTATATCCACGCAGTTATACGCATCTAATGATCAAAAATAAACATAATACATAATTTAATGCACTTTATTTTTTATAAGTGTAGACTTTGATGTCTTAAAAATTCTATAAATTTTTCTAAACAATCAAGATTTTTTTTTTACTTTTAAATGCATTTTGTATAGATAAACTTTACGAGAGTCAATCAACATAGCTGCAAGTTCTATTATTATATTTATGCTAATAAATAAATATGTTTTATAGTAAATTATATATCATACTTACATAATTTATCTTATTTCTTTGCAATTTCCTTGTTTTTATAACCGTAATTGCATATTGTTATTTAGATAATACTATAATATATTGGAAATAAAATACATGAAATAAGAATAAGAAAGATGAAAAATCATATATAATATCATATAAATGTCAAATATATGTATTCTCTTAGGTTTTCGAAGCATTTTTTTCACGATTATGGAATTAATGGGCCGTTTATTAGGCACATGGGTGCCCAGAAACACCGCCAATGCTAGATTCGAATTGCATTTATGGCAAATTGCAGGGGTTGTATTGGTGACCGCTTATTGTAGTAGTCTTGCAGCGAGACTCGCGAGTTCGGAATATGAAAACAGGTAGCAACAATTTCTATGTTTTTTTTTTAATTATGAAGATAGTTCCAATTATTATTAGATTATTATTAGTATTATTATAATTTACTTATAACTTATAATTTCGTTTACAATTGAATATAAAATCAACTAATGATATTGATATTTGGAAAAATTTATTTGCAACAGCTCTGTAAATAGATAAATGTGTGTAGATAAATAAATTTAATTTTAGTAAATTATTTTTAAAAATAAGCTTAATAAAAATTAACAACTAAAATTTTAAATATCTTCATAATTTAAATAAAAAATTAATTTAATTATTTATTGATTGTGTTTCTTAATTTAAAAGATTGCATTGTTAACTGGTGTATTTTCTTGATTTCTAATTTTACAGATAATTTTATTGTTACTTATTAATCTACACTTAAAAAGTATATAGAAATTGTGTTTTATTTTTAGAATCGATACGGTATCTCAATTTCTTGAGGCAAATTTAACATGGGGTCGAAAAGGACCGGAACCAAATTACTATGATTACTTTGATATGAATGTACGTAGAATTAATGGTTGTGTGTATGTGTGTGTATATATATAGAGCAAAGTAGGATAAAAACGGATATTTTTTTGGATTTGTCTTCCTACAAAAAAATCAGAGAGTAAAAAAAATTTTGTGATCGTTTCTAGTCTTTAGTAGATCTCAAACTATGAGAAATTGAAGCTAATTGCTGGAAAAAAATATTTGGTTATTAAAAATAAGATTTTTTGGAGAAGTTAAAATATCTAGTTTTGCCTTACTAATAAGGTAAAACCGGGTACCTATTTGAAATCATATAAATATCGCAATAACAAAATTTAGATGTATTTTAATCAAAATTTAATACAAAGATGTATTGACAAAAATCACATAAAAATATCAAATAAAAATATCAAATAAAAATATTTTCTTGTTCTATTGCTGCAGGACTTTCTTATTTAATTTTTTAATTTTTTCAAAAAACTTTTTTTTAGTGTTTCTTCTTCTGAGTTTTCATTTTCAATTGTTTTTTGTAAAGAGTCAAAATAATAGTTTTTCCTCTTTTTATTATATGAAATGTGTAGATACCTGGTTTTGCATCGACACGAAGAAAATAACAAACGCTATACATTCCGGCGTACAAAGTGACGCTTAAACCAAGTGCGATATATTTTCTAATATACAGGATGTTCGGCAACAAGATTAAATTTAAAGAATGATTCTACATGATAAAATAAGATGAAAATCAAGAATAAGAAAATTTCGGTGAAGGCTTCCTTTTTTAGTTATAAATGTTTTAAAATTCGCATAAAAGGCGCCTGAAGCACGGCAATCCGCCAAGTAAGGTAAAGTCAAAATACACTGTGACACAGAAGCTTACCTCGTAACAGCTGACGTAAAATCTGTGATATTTCACTTTTTATGCGAATTTTCAAATATTTATAACTAAATATTTATAACTAAAAAAGAAAGCCTCCACCAAAATTTTCTTACTCTTGATTTTCGTCTTATTTTATCATGTAGAATCATTCCTCAAATTTAGTCCCATCTGTTGCCGAACACCTTGTATATACAAAGTAAAATGCTGCATTTACCGAAGCAGATGCCTCTGCGTAGAAAAAATTTAACTAACAACTCGATTAAATTAAATTAAATAACAAATAAATATATTATAACAATAAAATCAAGACTACAATTAAAGCTCGGACGCAATATTTAGAGTGTAAATAATAAATAATTGCAATGCTATATATAAAATTAAATTAACAATACATTATGATAGAAAAATAATAATTATAATTCATAAAAAATCGATTAATACAAAACAATAAATCGATATCAAATGTGATTTAAATTTCTTTCAGGTCCTTTTCAATAAGACTTATTGTTAGATAGAACATAAAAAATAAAATAAAAAAGAATCACAAGTGGCAAAACGATGTACGATACAGCGACGCAATCTAATTTAGATACTCCTATATTTATAGAAGAGTAGTCCGACGCAACGAGGCTATACAAATGACCATATAAAAAACATACCATACAAATCACGCGTACAATACAATATACATATATAAAATTAAAGATCGGTTCTGTTAGTCGTAAGGACTTACCACGCAGATATTATTTTTTTTTTATAGAAAAATAGTCGAGTAAAAGGAGGCGCCAACACAAAAGGATCAAAACGTTTGATTCCGATTCATTGTTATGCATTAATCGATTTTTAAAAAATTATAATTATTATTTTTCTATCATAATGCAATGTTAATTTAATTTTATATGTAGCATCACAATCATTTATTATTTATGCCCTAAGTACCACATCCGAGCTCTAATTGATTTTTATTTTATTGTCATATATTTATTTGTTATTTAATTTGATTTTTATCATTTAAGCTTTCTTTATCTTTTAATTTTTGACTTATAAGTTGATTGTTGTTGCAATATTAATCTTTTTGGCCCAAAAATTTTGAATATTTCAAAAAAAAAGTACGTAGATGTGGGCACATTTTATCACAAAATAATGGTCTCATTCTACAACTAATAGTTAGCTAAAAATATATTTATCAGAAAGAAACAAAAGTATCCAATTTTACTCTACTTCTCCTACTTATATACAAGATGTCCGACAAATAAGTGACTAAAAGTGGAAGTAAATTGGATCAAATTGAAAAAAAAGTCTCGTACAATTTTTTTGTACGATTTTTTTGTACAGCTATAAAAGAGTTATTATTGAGAAGGGCCAATTATCGCCGATCTTTAACCGGACGCATATCGATGAGCTGTGCGTCTGGTAATGTGAGTGAGTGCTTTGCCGTTACAGGCCATATTACACTACGGATTCGGTTGCGGTTGAGATTATGGTTGACAGTTGCGGATTGACTAATCAGTTGACAACTACTTTGCTCTGATTGGTCAATTTACAACCATTCCATCTTTCATTTGGTCATTTACTTGTCGGACACTTTGTATATATATTTTTATGTATATAGGGTGTTCGGAGTCAGTTCGCATCACCCGTCGTATGCAGATAGAGCAGATAAATCTGAGGAAAAAAGTTTTTTACTATTTTGCAATTTTTACAATAATTATCGGAAAATTAATTTAAAAAGTCGGCCAATTTGTGCGAGCGCAAAAAAAGTACTGCCTATTGGTATGTAGTTAGAACATAAGAATCCATCGTTATGCACTGTGACAAATTGTCATTTGTATACCGCTCCTCTCAAAACTTGATCTGCGTCTAACGACCGCAAAATCATTGTCTCTTCTCATTGCGCGCTTATACTCACACAAATTGATTTTTTAGATTAATTTTTCAATAATTATTGCGAAAATCGCAAGATGATAAAAAACTTTTTTTTTTGGTTTCACATGTTCTATACATGATGGGTGATTGATTGATTCCGGACATCCTATACACACACACACACACATATATATATATATATATATATATATATATATATATATATATACATATATACATACATACATATAATGTCTTCAGGATCCTTATTGGAGTCAATTACCGACAAGATATGTATCCATAAAAGATGATGAAATGACGCATAGATTCATCAAAAAGGGTAATTATGCGATTATTGGTAAAATTGTAGGTTCAATTTTTTTTCCTGAAGATAACATCTCCAACGAGGATCTTAAAGTAAGATATAAAAATACATCTATTTTTTTTTAAATAGTATTTAGAGAAAAGAAGCTAAAAAACAAATTGAATTATGTTTGTAAGGGCTACAGAATTATGAAGCAAATGATAAGTAATTATTATACATCTTTTGCGGTCCAACCATGGCTATTACGACCTGTTGATACGGTAATATGACAATATCATTTGTATATTTTGTATATACGTATAATTAATACTTATCATAATATATCAAAATGAACATAAAACTATCTCAATTATTACATTATAAAATACCATAAAGTGCTTAAAAACCACATTGCTTAAAAATACTTTTGCAATTTTCTCTAAAACAAAATTAAAATTAAATTTATAAAAAAGTTTAGAAAATTATTTGATCCAAGCTCAAACAATTTTTAGTTAAATAAATAAGAAAAGTTGCTACTAAGAAATAAAAACATAATTATCTTAAATCATAAAATAATAAACAAAAATGGATAAGATTTGAAAAATTCAAAAAATAAAAATCAATAACAAAATAAGAAAGACCAATAGAAGCCGAGACGCGGTACTTAAGGCAAAAATATTATTTATTCAAATTGTTAAGTATATAATATACTATGTAAAATGTATTATACTTAAATTCAAACGTTTCGACTCATTTCAAATCCTTTTTAAAATTTTAAAATTCACATAAGATAAAGCTTTAGAGATTAAAAAGGCGGAACAAAACGAAGGAAAAAAACTATAGAAAACGCAACGTAGAAAACACATTTACTTTAGTATAATTTTAAATTTGTTTGCGTCGTAACAAAGAAATATTAATTAAATTATCAAGAGAGTAAGGTCTAACAATGAATTGAATTAAAACAATAATTAAATTAACTTAACAAAAGACTTAACCAAATATTTAAAGCAAAAGAGTTTGACATCGAAATGTCTAATAATCATAAATTTAACTTCAATATAAATACATAATAATCATTAACGGTACAAACGTAAACTTATACAGGTTGTCCTGCAAAGATTGTGCTAATGATCGTCAGTAGGAGCACAGTAAATTGAACAGAAAAGTCCTTTACCATTTTCGTTGTTATACGATGTTAAAGTTAGCTAATCAGCGTTTATTTACAACGGAAAACAAAGGAGAGATGTTGGGAGTCGGAGTAATGAGACGGCTTTCTGTTGTATAGACAGGAACTGATTAGCTAACTTTAACATCGTATAACAACAAAAAGAAAGCTCAGATCAAAAAATGATAAAGAACTTTTCTGTTCAGTTTACTGTGCTCTACCCGCTCACGAGCGTTGGCACAATCTTTGCAGAACACCCTGTATATTGAAATAAGTAAGAATAGTAAAAATATAACGTCGTAACAAGACTAATCACCGCGTGATCTTTATGGAAGGAAAAATAAGAGTCGGCTAGGACTCAGTTACTTTTAGTAATCTCAGAGAAAAAAGATGCAAGATTCGACTAAAACTTTTTCACCCTGAAGGAGACTTCAACCCTGAAGGCCGAGAAACCTCCCTTTACTCTTGATCGGGTAACAAAGCTGCCCTTGATAGCAGAACGTAGTATGCAGGAAACCAGGCAATGCCATAAGGCAGACGGTACTACGCCGCGAAACGAGCGGGGTACGCTCTGGCTACCCAAATGAATTTATCACTGCACTCGAATTGTGAAAAAAATGGCAATATCTGCGCGCACCAAACAGACAGATCTTACGCTGCTTGCTACCTGTAGAGCTTTGATGTGGACAAGCAATGGAGAACAACATCCCGTACGATATTGATCGACCAGAGATTAGAACTGTCCTTTATCACGGAGGATCTGGTACGACGAACTCTACTATACCATAGTGCAGCCTCTATACCTCTCTTCGAAATTGGTGGCACATTCCGGTCGCACAAAGGAAAGTATTGAGATACGACTGCAATCTATCCACGATACTGCCTTCAATTATCAAATTAGAGCCTTCGTTTTGTCACGCTTCACGACTAAGTTACCACCTTTTAATGTGAGCTCTCCTTCTTGGCCTTACATTTCAGGATTCCAGCTAGATGATCCGGATTATTCTTTCACTGGACCAATACATATTATAATTGGTTCTGACAACTATCATGCTGTGATTCGATCAGGATTGATATCAGGCGACTCTTCTTCACCTAGCATAGCAAATCATTTTCGGATGGGTCCTCTGAGCCCAATTTCTGCGGACGATGTATCTCTCTCACGCAAGCGTATCACTGCTCACCAGATCTCAAAATGCAGAATCTACTCACGAGATTTTGGATGCAGAAGGAGCTACCCAATATCACCAAGGTAACGTTGAATGAAAAGAAGAAGTGTGAACAACACTCCTTGACTACCCATTCACGGGATGCTACGGACAGATACATAGTTTATCTCCCCCTTAAAGCCATCGGCGTTGGGAGAATCCAAGTCAAAGGCTCTTGGTTGCCTTAGAAGATTGTTTCTACAATTCTCGAAGAGTATGTTTCAGCAGTTCTACGTCGACTTTATTGACGAGTACAAGCACTTAGGCCACATGATGAAAGTAAACGTTCTCAAACCGTCTCCTACCCATTATCTTCCTCATCATGAAGTATTGCGAAAAAATAGTCGTACCACCAAACTAAGGGTCGTATTCAATGGATCCAGTCGTAGCAACGATCTTTCGCTGAACGATATTCTCCACGCTGGTGCCAAGCTTCAAGCCGATATGTGTAAAATTCTTTGAACGCGCATGCACAGCGTTCTTTTTTCAATCAATATTGTGATGATGTTCCGATAGATTGCTGTTCACCCTGACGACTGGGACCTTCAAGAGAATCCTGTGGTTTGGGCGGGATAATTAATTTATCGCCTACTTACTTACAACGGTGACGTATAGCTTGACTGTGCATCCTTCTTAGCGTTAAGAACTCTAACAATTGAAAGATGAGGGACATCATTTTTCTAAGGCAATCGTTCCCATGACGAAGGGTAGATATGTGGATGACATCTTCAAAGGAGCCGATTCATCATCTGAAGCAAAAGATATCAATAACTAATTCAGCTCTGCAAATCGAGAGGATTTCCATTGCAAAAGTGGAATAGCAACCGATCTGAAATTCTGTCTCAATCCAACAAGGAAACTCCTCGATGTAGAGATCGAGCGCGCTCTCTGCAAGATTTTGGGTTTCGTTAGGCGGCATGGTCCTATAAAGGCTATTTAACTATATTCGTTTGTCTCGCTACATCAGTCGTGCATATCGAAGTAGTCACGGATTATACAACGGATGCGTTTATTGCTGCCTATACATGTTTCACTAGAAGAAAAGGCATATACGCAATATTGCAAAACGATTGTGGATTGAACTTCGTGGAAGCTGACACTGAATTGAAACGCTTATTTTAACATTCCTCCAACGAAGCTTAGCCTCGCCTTGCTCCTAACCAACGAAGGTACCGAGTGGAGGTTCAACCCTCCATCAGCTCCATACTTTAAAGGTAAATGGGAGGCTACAGTAAAATCCATTCAAAAGAAGTTTTATTTGCAACGAGTACTGGGAGACACCGCCGTAACGTATAAGGAGATGACCATCATCACAGCGCAGATTGAAGCGGTATTGAATTCTCGGCCGTTCCATCCGCTATCCGATGATGTTATGGATTACTCCCTAACACCTGGACACTTCCTGATTCGAGAGGCACCGACTGCCATCCCGGAGCCCAATCTCTCCACTAAGTCCACGGCTCGACTCACGCGTTGGCAACTACTTCGCCAGAGAGTAGAGCATTTCTGATTGAGATGATCATCGGAATGCCTACAGCGCTATCAAGCCATTTCTAAATGGCATCACCCTGTGAACAAGATTAAGAAAAGTATTCTAATTTTGATTAGAGATGAACGGTACTCGAAAATGATCTTTAGCAAGAGTTATCCAATTACACGCTGGACCGAATGGCTTGAGGGCCAAGTTGTCACTCTCAAGACATCAACATCCACTTACAAGCGACCTATAACCAAGCTATGTGTTCTGCCCAGGGATCCCGACGCAGCACATTCGACATCTCCTTTGTCGAAGGCGGGCAGGAATGTTACGGAAGTCGGTGTTACAGATGTCGATTGCGCGTAAGGCTGGGTCTCAATCGCTATAGCGCGAGGACCCCGCAGAGGTGCTGATACGGCGGAGTAAGAGGAGCTTGTCGTTCCTTTTTTTTTCTCGTTATTTAGGTCGCCTTGACAACTTTCGAGTGCTCGTGCGTACACGGTTAAGTCGAAGGGCAGCTACAATAACATCCTATGGATGATTTTCGGGGTTTAACCCTTGCCATTGCCATTTCTTACAATTCGGGTGCAGTGATAAATTCATTTGGGTAGTCAAAGCGAATCCCGCTCGTTTCATGGCGTAGTACTATCCGTTTTTACGGCACGGGTTTCCTGTGTACTACGTTCCGTTATCAAAGGCAGCTTCGTTAGACCTCCGATCAAGAATAGAGGAGAGAGGCTTCGCGGCTTTGATTAAGTCGAATCTCCTTCAGGGTGAAAGAGTTTTGGCTGACTCTTGTATCTTTTCCCTCTGAGATTATTCGAGGTAATTGAGTCCAAGCCGACTTTTATTTTTTCTTCCATACAGATCACGCGGTGATTAGTCTTGTTATCCTTCAGAAGCTATGTATATTTTTACCGTTCTTACTTATTGTAATATATAAATTTATGTTTGTACCGTTAATGATTATCTATTCATATTGAGGTTAAATTTATGATTATTAGACACGTTTCGATGTCAAACTCTCTTTCGTTTTAAATATTCGATTAAGTCTTTTATTAAGTTAATCTAATTATTGTTTTAATTTAATTTATAGTTAGACCTTACTTTCTTGATAATTTAATATTTCTTTGTTACGACAGCCATTAGATATCGCTCCATTAAAATAGCACCTTGTTTTAATCATTTTTTCTCATGGGTTTTTATTTTAATAGATTCCATTGGCCTTTCTTACTTTGTTATTGTATTTTAAATTATCTTATTTTTAATGATTTAATTTAAAGTTTTATTAAAATCATTTACTTATCTTATGGGGAAAAATAAAATAAAACTAAAGATATCAGTAGGGTAAAACCGGGTATCCATTTGAAAACATGCAAAATACCATGTAATTACAAAATCTAGATTTATTTTAATCAAGATACAATAAATATGCATTCTATTGATAAAAATCACAAATAAAAATAGTCTTTTGTTCATTGCTGCAGAACTTTCTTATCTAATTTTTTAACTTTAGAGGTCTCAAAAAGTTTTTTTTAAGATTTCTTTTTCTGAATGCTAATTTTTGTTTTCAATTGTTTTTTGTAGGGAGACAAAGTCAGGATAACATTTTTCCTCTTTTCATTATATGAGATGTGTAGATATTCGTTGTGTTCCAACACGAGAAAAATAATAAACATGGCGGTTGTATATTCCAACGTACAAAATGACAATCAAAACCAATATGATATAATCTCTAATATGTAAAGTAATGCTGCATTTACCATAGCAAATGTAGAAAAAGTCCACAATGATTTAATTGTTAACCTGATATTTATCTTTTCTGGTCCAAAAATCTCTCTCAGAAAAGAAATATCGCGTGGATATAAGCACAATTCATTTGAATATAATGATGGCATCAATATACAACTAATAACATAAGTTAGCCAAAGATAATAATATTTATCTCAAAAAACAGAGATACTGACTTACTCGGTTTTACCATATTTTTCCCAATATAAATATAATAGAAAAATAATATATGTATATTACATTACATACGTATACATTTGAACATGTACTATAAAAATTTATATAAATTATTGAGAGAGAGAGAGAGAAAAGAGGAATTATTTTAAGTTTTCTTGTACAATTCTTTTTAAAATAATAATATTTTAAATATTGGTGTTAAATAATATTGAAATGCTTTATTATTCTGCAGATAATTTCATGGTTGAGAGAGTCAGGCATTATTTATTTTCATCTCGGTGATGTTATTCATCGGAGAGCCAATTTCAATCTCCGCGAAGTTCTCAAGGAATATGATAATCTCGACAAAAGTGCCAGAGTCTTAGGGTTGACGCCTTTAGGCGCTGGCTTTATAGCGCTTATTGTAGGTCTTTTAGCATCTACAATAGTATTTTTTTACGAATTAAAGCAAGCTGCTGGTTCACGATCGATTCGCGAAATTTTTCAAGAAATACATACGAAACGGGAGAAATACAAGCTGTATCAGCATATAAAAAAAAGTGTTGAAAGAAATCAAATTAATGAAATATAGTTCAAGCAATACAAGTTTTTATTTATCTGTAATGAAATCTGCCGAATATATTGTAAACACTGAATCTTTGCAAATATCCATATAAAATTTCTCATTATATTTTACACCATTACTAAATTAAATACATGAAGTATTTAATTTTATATTTATATATTTTATAAGATATTAAGATAATATAAGAAATAATATTATATAAAATATACATGTAAAAAGATATTACATTCTATGTTGCTTAATGTTTTTTTAATATGTTTTCAATGCGATTTAAATAAAGAAGTGATTATGCAACCAATAAAGAGATTTCTGCTTGTAATTTTTTTGATAGAAAATTATATTTTTAAAATATTTTGCACAGATTCATAGAGATATATGTAATATAAAATATTAATATATTAGTAGTACATATATTTAATATTAAAAGTACATATGTTTAAGATAAAAATTATAATTTTTATAAAGTTACTTTACACTCTTTATATTTCTCTAAACATAAAATACAATCACAAATTTAATAAACTTAAAAATAGATAGATAGATAAATATATGATTTATTGATTCCCCTTGGGGTTACAAACTCTTACAATTTAATTACATCTATTTTAACTCTAGCTTACAATTATCTTAACTCTAACTTATCTTATCTTAACTTCTACCTATTTCTAACCTATCTATACACACACACACATTGCTACTTGCCCTACCCTCCGTTTCTGGCTCATATCACGTTTCTAATCCTTTCACCTTCATTCACACATCCCATATCAATCTTCTCTCTCTCGCCCACTCTCTCTCTCTCTTTCTTTCTGCCTTCTCCTCTCTATCTCTCCTCCTCTTGAATCTTATCCTAATTCTCAATCCGATCATTTTTTCCCTCAACATTCTCTCCCTCACATCTTAATTTTTCTAATTTTCTCAACTACCCCTTTCCCTCACCCTTTTCCCCCAATACTTTTCCCAACATCTCTTGCTAGCCCTTCTCCACCTTTCAGTTCACACATTTTTCCCAAACATGCTCTCATGTTTCTTCCTCCCTTCCACATAATCTACAGCTTTTACTCTCATCATCTTTTCAGTATCAGTTCCCCCTTATTCCGTTTCCCAAACTTCCTTGCCATCCTTTGCCATCTACTTTCCCCCCAGTCACTCTTTAGGTACTCTGATATTCACTCCCTTTGATTTCTCCGTAGCATCTGTTGTATCTTGACCCTTTTATCCTTTCCCACCTTTCCTTTTTATCCATCTCAATATCCTTTTTCACAAAATAGCCGAAGTCTAGCACTCCTCCTTCCGACCTTTTCGCCTCTACCTCCATCATACCTCTGTCTTCAAAAAACCCACACCTTTCTTCTTCCCACTTCGATAATTCCTTCTTCTTCTTCTTACACCTCTCCCTCAATTTCTCCCAACTTCTTCTCGCAATCCCACTCTCTCTACCTTCTTCCAACCTTTCCTCGAACCCCCACGTCCTTCTCCCGGCCCTACCTCTTAACTTCTTCCTCTGTAATTCCTCCTTATCATTTAACTCGGCATTCCCCATTCCACTTCTAACACCATTCTTAGGTATCTTTCTTGAAGCCTCTTCAACTCCTTCCTTTCTCTCCAACCCCAGATTTCCACCCCATACTCCACCACCGCTCACGCCAGTTTATTGAAGAGCCATAATCTTCTTCCCCAATCATTCTTAAATTTTCTTTTTCCAATTCCCCAAACCTGACCCATTACAGCAGTACCCTTCCTTAACCTATCTCTTATCTGTGCTTCCTGTCCTCCATTCTTCTGCATTACATAACCCAAATAAGTAAATTCTTTTATCTGCTCTATCACCTTCCCTTTCCATCTCCAACTTACATTCCTTTCTCTTCCTCTTCCTTTTCTGAATCTTAAAGCGGGGAACACACTTTTGTATAAGCGCATAACCATAAGTATAAGGAAATTGATTGGTTCATTTTGTTAGGCATATGTTTGTGGACCAATCAATTTCTTTATGCTTATGGCTATGCGCTTATGCAAAAGTGTGTTTCCCGCTTAAGATTTTCGACTTTCTCACATTTAATTCCAACCCCTTCTTTTCCAGGTAGTCTTTCTATTATACTCTTTATTCCATCCTTCTCCTTTGCAATAAAAACCACATCATCCGCGTATGCCAAAGTGTGAATTTTTATCCTCCCTAATTTAACTCCTCCCCATCCTCCTCTGCTCATTACCTCCTCCATATCCGCCGTCACCAAATTAACTAAGCGAGGGTTCAATGGACACCCCTGCCTTAGCCCCCTTCCTGCCCAAAACTCTCCTTCTAAATCCTTCCACCTTCTCACCCTGTTTCTAGTCTCCCTCAAAATATCCTCACTTTTTTTAACCAGCCCTTTCCTTACCCACCTCTTTTTCATCGTTTATACCAATTTCCTCCTATCTACCAAATCAAACGCTGCCTTCAAATCTATAAAGAACACCACTAATTTTCCTTTCTTCTTTCCCAACTGCTTATTCACTAAATAATTCAGTACAATTGTCCATTGTCCCTTTCCTGAATCCCGTCTGATTCTGCGGCACCAATCCCTTTTTCTCCAACTCATCGCTTTATCTACTTGCCAGCACCAAAGCGTATATCTTATATAGCGTCGGTGTCAGCGACACCCTATACTCCCCCCTCCCTATACTCTTTCACCCTCTCCCCCGCCCATTTCTTTAATATCGGCACAATCACTCCACTCATCTATCCATCCCTCCCCCTTCCAAACTTTATTACATATTCTTTACAGCCATTCTTCCAAGTTCTTCCCTCCGTACTTCCACACCTCCGCCGGAATTCCATTCATCCCTATCGCTTTATTATCCTTCTGTCTTTCAATCGCAGACCTTATCTCATTCCTATTTATGTTCTCCTCCTCACCCATTCTAATTCCTGTCCTCTGTCCTATCACTACTCTACCATCCATCCCCCCCCCCAATAGATTCTTAAAGTATCCATCCCACTCCATTACTATGTCTTCGTTCACCTTCCACTTCCTCCTTCTTTCCTTTTTCACTATCTCCCAAATCTGCCCTTCTGTTCTAATTTCTCTCAACTCCCATCTTTCCCTCTTTTCCTTCTTTTTCCCCTCTATCAACTTTTTATATTTCCCTTTTGATTCTCTATAGAGATTCCCATCCTCTCCCTTCTCTCTCTACCTCCTCAGTTCTCTTCTTACTATATTCTTTTCCACTTTACACTCGCTATCCCACCATCCTCTCTTCCTCCTTACCCCCTTTGATGCGCACCCATCTATCCTTTATCTTATCTCTAATATTTTCCCACACCTCATCTATCTCCCCTACCACTTCCTCTACATTTCCTAACGCCTTCCTAAACTCTTCCTTACTCTTTTGTGCACACCCATTTTTTACTGTTCCTCTCCTTTCTTTCTAGCCTTTTTTCTTCCCCCCCCCTTTTATCCAAACTATAATTGTATGATGATCGGAGTCTACATTATCTCCCACCTCCACTCTGCTTACCTATATCCTTACATCTTCGTCCCCCACATAACACATAATCTATTACTGAATTACCCCTTGCCCCTGTATACGTCCATTCCCCCTCTACATCTCCCTTTGTGCATCCATTAAATATTGTCCACCCCGATTTTTTTATCTATCTCAGCAACTCCTTTCTCTTCTTGTTAATTCTTTTATCCTTTGACTTTCTTCCCAATCCCTCCTCCTCTTCATGCTCTTTTCTTATACTCCCCCCCCCTTCTCACCTGTTCTCGCGTTAAAGTCCCTCGCAATCAATATTCTACTTTTTCTTCCTTTCTCTCCCCTCCCCCTTCTATCCCCTCTAACATATACTTCTATCACACTCTATTTTCTGCCCTCCATTTTTAACGCTACTTCCATTAAACAATCCGTCTTTTTTGCCTTCACTTCCTCTACCTTCAATTCCTTTCTTATTCCTACCAACATCCCTCCCATTGCCCTTCCCTTCTTATTCTTCCTCTCCGCTAATTGCACTTCCTATCTAAATCCTTTCGGTAAGTATCTTTTTGAACTATCTCATCCTTTTTTGTCCAATCAAGTTTCACTCATCACCACCACATCCCACTCCTCCACTTCTCTTCATAAGTCTCTTCCCTTATTTCTTATCCCCGTCACGTTCCAAAAAACTACACTCCATCCTTTTCTCGCTCCCTTACCTCTTCCCCCTTTTTTAAGTTTCTATTCCCATCCTTCAGCACTTCTTCCTCCTCATCCCACCTCCACCATTTCTCAACTATTCTTATTTTTCCATATCCTATCCAACCTTTCTTCCCTTCTTCTCCTCCTCCCTTGCTATCCCTTCTAATCTCCATCTCATTCTCCTTTCCTTCCACGTTCAATTCTCCAAAATTCTTTTCTTCCTACCTTTCAGAAGTTTCTTCCTGTTCTAAACCTCTCTTCTTTAATTCTCACTTTTCAACCTTACTACAACCATTTCTCTTCCTCCCTCTAAACCTCCACCTATCTTTCTCACTTTTTCGATCTCTTGACTCTAATACTATCAAATAATTTCTCTAGCGCCACCATTCTCCTTCCTTCTTTTACCTCCACTTCTTTAATTAGTTTTTCCTTCTTTCTCTCCTTTCCATTTTACTTTCCAACTCTTTTATCTTATTCCCTATCCTTTCATTTACTCCCCTACTAACCCTCCCCCACTAAGCCCCACTCCCTTCCCCCACCCCGATATCGCGATTTTCTATCTTTTCTATTTTCCCTTCCAATCCTTTAATACAATTTTTTAGCTCTTCTCTTTTTTCTTTCCATCTCTTT
Source organism: Cataglyphis savignyi (assembly GCA_039654445.1). NCBI lineage: Eukaryota > Metazoa > Arthropoda > Insecta > Hymenoptera > Formicidae > Cataglyphis > Cataglyphis savignyi. Next base: position 1,121,010 of record JBCEZY010000024.1, on the reverse strand, counting down.
TCACTCTCTCTAAACTCATTTCTTACTTTTTCTATTTCCTCACTTACCTTTTCCCTTTGCTCTCTGATTCCCTCCTCTTTCATTTTTCTAATTTCTTTCCCCCATCACCCCTTTATGCCGCTCATTTCATTCATTAACTCCTCATTTTTTAATTTCCAGCTTTTCATCAAATGCTGTAACTCCCCTTCTCCCTCTATTCATCCTAACTCCGCATCTTTCATTACTCCCGATTTTTTCCTACTTCTTAACACATTCTCTTCTCCCTTCCCAATACCGGCTCCACTCTTTTTCTTTTCGATAACTCTTCCACATTTCCGTAGCTACCTCTCTTTTCCTTTCCTTCTTTCGTAGCGAAACTGCGCCATCTTGCTTTCCCGCGCCCTCTATGCAGACTCCCGTCGCTATCCATTCTACGCTCTCCGCTACCTATACTCTATGACCTAACTGTCACTGCCCCACACTTTCCTTTACAGCCTTAAGGCCATTGCACGTTAAAAAATTTTAGTTGTAATCATAATGCCGTAAGAAAATTGATCAATCACAATCAAACATTCTAAAGTATAATAAGAATGTTTGAACTGTGATTGGTTGATTTACTTACGGCTTAACGATGGCTTATGATTAAAATTTTTAAACCTGCAATGACCTTTACATTCGCCCTTATGCCTTGCCTTTCACCCTTCACCTCTCTACGCTCTCTCACATTCACGCTTCCACACTAACACACTCACTCCTCTTCCACTTCTCATTTTATCTTACTACACCTGCAAAGCATACATGTCAACCACTTCAAAGCACACTACCTGACACAGGAAACGAAAGTCCTATCGCAATTTTCAATAAACTTAAAAATATAAAAACTTAATTTTATATATATAAAATATTAATTTTGAATGCAATTTTGAATATGAATTTAAGTGATATCAAGAGACGGTAGAGTCTTGCGCCAAGTTCATAAATCGCAATAGCATATATCTTTGTGATAAGGCTAGTTGAGAATATCTTAGATTATAGGACCTCAATAACAGCTGTAGAAATCAAATTCTTAATAGGCTTGAGTTTTAATTATATCAGGAAAATGTTTTTATTTTATTATTTTATGTATCATGAATGGAGTTATTTTGCTGCAAATTGATGTACAAATTTTCCTTTAAGAAACGTATTTCAAATTTTTTACAACTAAAAATTCAGATATAAGATGACGTTAGCGTTCATAGTGTTGTGCTGTACAATGACAACTTCATTTCATTCATTCACCAACTAATTTTATTCATCTCATTTATTGATTTAATTTGTTAGCAACATGAAAAACATTTACAAAACTTTATAACATTTATTCATTTGTTTGCTGACCATTTAATTGTACGCATCGTTCGAATTTTAACTTAAACATTAAACTTTATCAAACAAAGTCTAGTTATTTATTGAATCCGCGCCACAACTGGTGACCCCGACGTGATACAAGATTGTGAAAATATTTTGTGTATCCGTACGGGTGAATTTAAACCACCGACTTCAGAAACTTTCATATCAAGAAAAAATCTACGATGCCTTTGGATCTCCGATTGCTACTCCAGGAATTTCAGCGTCAATTCCATCAGAAGAATTTTAGCAACACGTAACAAATAATTTGGAATCTCTCCGTCATACCGGTAATGAGCCTCATCAACAAGGTCAGCCAAACGAAATCCATTCAAATGAATTTCGTCTTTTAAAATTATTTGACGAATTTTTGGCATAAGTAGTCTAAATTATGGTTTGCTCAATTAGAGAGTGAATTTATAATCTTTCGAATTCGCCCAGACAATGTTAAATTTAAATATAGCTCAGTTGTTTGGCATCTTGATGAACAAGCGTTATTAGCAATTGCGGAGATAATCGAAAATCCACCTGAAAAAGATAAATATCTTCATATTAAAAACATTTTAATTAACCGATTCACGGATTCTGAAGAAAAACGTCTTCGACAATTATTAGCTGGAATAGAATTAAATGACAAACTGTCAGAACTTTTACGAGAAATTAAACAATTAGTGGGAGGAGCTATTTCGAAAAACATTTTGCATTCAATTTGGTTACAAAGATTACCTTTCCAAGTTCAAGCAACTTTAACTGTTGTTAAAAATTGTCCATTAATTAAGCTCGTTGAACTAACCGATAAAATTATGGATCGCGAAACTAGCCTGCAAGTAACGTCAATAGTTTCTCCAGTTAAAGAAAATACTTCAAATTTGGCAGATCTCGAACGTAGATCTGCTGCTCTTGAAATTAAACGCCCAAGTAGTAGATCTAAATTTAGACTTATACAAAAAAAAAGATTTAGATCATTGACAAGAAATAAAGTAAAAAAAAACCAAAAAATTTGTTTTTATCACAAAAAATTTGGTACTAAACTGGACAATATTTTTAAAAATTGATTTGGTTAAAGCCTATTATCAAGTACCTATAATTAAAGAAAACATACCCAAAACAGCTGTTATTATACCTTTTGGCCTCTTTGAATTCCTCGTAATGCCACAACTATATATGGTCATGTCGCTAAGGGATCCCCTCCAAAAAACAAACCAAACGGAAGGCAATAAAAATACCACCGCGGCGGGCAGTCTTGACTATCGATCTGTATCGGATAGTTATTATTACCGAGTATATCGAACAGTTATCACGATCAACCTAACTCAAGGAATCGCTAGTCTAGCCGCGACACGAATTGTTAACCGAACGAAGCCACCAGCTGACCGTGACCGAGATCAGGCTTGCGCAACGTAACCCTATACCGTGATATCAGGCTTGCGTCGACGTAACTCTACATTGTGGTACGAATAGCTGCGAAGGAGAACGACAGGCAAAAGGAAACTATTCAAAATAAGAAAATAAAAATTGTTTATTCAAATAAAAAAGGAGAACATATTGTTCCCCCTTTGCCGGCTCCCAACCCAGTCCTCGGCTCCCAAGCTTTAGTGGTGAATCCCAAAAAAAATCCAGTGCCTCCCCGCGAGGCACAACAGTAGATTATAAAAAACCAAAAACTATACATGAATTACGAAGATTCATAGGAATTATTAATTTTTATCGTCGTGTTTAAAAAACGCTGCATCACTTCAAGCGATTTTAACAGAATATTTAAAGGATAGTAGAAAAAGAGTTAGAAGTTTAATTACCTGGACTCCTGAAGCGGACGAAGCCTTCAAGAATTGTAAGGAAGAATTTTTACGGGTTTCCACTTTAGCACATCTTGCTTTGAATGTATCTCTCATCCTTACTTGTGACACAGATTTTGCATAGGATGCATCTTTAGAACAGATAATTGATGGGATTAACAAACCAATTGCATTTTTCTCAAAAAAGTTAAGTGGCACTCAACGTAATTACAGTACTTACGATCGAGAACTTCTTTATCTAGCCATTAAACATTTTAGATATATGCTTGAAGAACGCCAAATCCTCATTCGGACAGATTATAAACCTTTAATTTATGCTTTTCAACAGAAATTAGATAAAGCATCTCTCAGACAGATTCGTCATCTTGATTTCATTGCTCAATTTTCAACTAATTTAGAGCATATTTCTATTAAAAAAAATGTAGTTGCAGATTCTCTTTCAACAATCGAATTCGTTTCGATGCCAATGATAGTTTCTCTGGAAGAATTACAAGTTACAAAAATTTACTTAGTTACAAAAAAAAGATGAAGAATTAAAAACACTTCTTACTAATCCAGCTTTCAAGCTATAAAAACTTATACTTTCTGGTTCTACTACACCCATTTTCTGTGACTGTTCTACTGTCACACAACATTCGTCCTTATGTATCTCAACAACTTCATAGAAGAATATTTGATATTGTTCATGATTTATCTCACCCAAGTGGTCGTTTTACCTGTAAATTAATATAACAAATTTATTTGGCCAACCATGAAGAAGGATATCAAAGAATGGGCAAGATCTTGTTTATCTTGTCAACGTGCTAAAATTCAGAAGCACATTAAAAATCTTCCACAGAAAATTGCTGTTTCAGATCAACGTTTTCAACATATTCATATTGATTTGATTGGGCCTCTTCCTATTTGTCAAGATTTTTGTTATTGTTTAACCATGTTGACAGATGGCCCGAGGCAATTCCTTTGACAGAAATCTCTGCGGAAACTGTTTCCTCAACCTTTTATGCACATTGCCCCCCAAGATATGGTGTCCCCCAAACAATTACCGATCAAAGTCCTCAGTTTGAAGCTGTATTATTTAAAGCTCTCACCAACCTTATATAGGTTACGAGCAATTAAAAACTTCAGCTTATCATTTAACTTCCAATGGCATTCTGAAAAGATGGCATCGAACTTTAAAAAGTGCCATCATGTGTCACGCAAAAGAAAATTGGATTGAAATTTTACCAACCGTTCTACTTGAACATCGCACTTGCTTCAAAGAAGATTTAAATCTCCAGCAGAAATGCTTTATGGATCAACACTAAGAATTCCTGGAGAATTTTTTATTGAAGATCTTCTTTTTAAATTTGAATTTTTTTTTTGAACAACATAGAATTCATATGAGAGAAATTAAATTGAGACCAACTGCACATCATCATAAGAAAACTCCCTTCTTTCATAAAAATTTATACGATTGTACTCACGTTTAGGTTAGAGATGAATACTGTTAGAAAATCTCTTCAACCTCCATATTCTGATCCTTTTCATGTTGTTGAAAGAATTATTGATTATCTTTTCACGACTGATATTTCAGGTAAAACTGTAAATATTACTACCGAACGTCTTAAATTAGCTAATTTCTTTCTAAAAGAAATATACACCGACACTTTGGCGTTTACGACACCTTCTACACCTTCTGCTTCATCTACTTCGACTTCTTCGGGTAAACTTAAAATTTATTCTGGCTCTAAGAAGAAAATTAAATTTGCAACGTAGAACGACGCTAAGAGGGGAGTGCTGTGGCGTACAGCGACAACTTCAGTACTACCAACTTCAGCACTACAAATTTCATTTCATACATTCACCAATTAATTTCATTCATCTCATTTATTGATTTAATTTGATACATAGCAACATGAATAACATTTACAAAACTTTATAACATTTATTCATTCGTTTGCTGACCATCTTATTGTACGCATCGTTCGAACATTAAACTTTATCCAATGTTACGAAGTTTAGTTATTTATTGAATCCGCGCCACAATAGTCAACAAATTATTGTTTTGGTTTAAATTTATGGGATAGTGATCACCTTCTCGTAATTATTTCTTGGGTTTTTAATTATAAAATATATTAAACATACAGAAGAAAAAAAAACTGGTTAAATTTCAAGGAACTAATAAACTCAGGCATTCTGGAAGTTAAATTTGTTTCGAAAATATTCTCGGACGTAAATTATGTAAATTGAATGCTCTCTTAAACTTTATGATAAACTCTGTCTTAGAATCGACTCTTAACAAGCGTAATAATAACACATCAATTTTCTCAAGCTCAAAATCATCTCCCTTGCTCATGGTGGAATAAAGAGAAAAAAAAAATTAATAATAAAAAAGATGCGCTTAAAGAAATTTTTGTTTTTGGGAAAACTTCAAAATTATAAATTTAAAAAAATGTAAAGCTAGAAGTGAAGGCAAGAAATGGATTAAGAAAAATTAAAAAAAAGTCATTTAGAATATTTGGTGAGAGCATTAGGAAAAATACGGATCCTTCTGTAATTTGAAAAACTGTAAAACGTTTTAAGAATAGATGGTCAAACACGAGGAACAACAACCTATAATATTTTCTCAATATAAAGAAAACACTGTCCTATCTGTTTTATCCAATTTATGCCCAGCATGAGCGGTATCTGCTCCTCCATCCTTTTCAGATTATAATTTTGATCCATTTTTAGGTCAACTATTTGGTATATTGGAGCTACAAGTTACAATTAAGAATTTAAGAGTGAGATCTAGATCTGGTTTAGACGGAATCGACTATAAATAATTTGCATTTTTTTCCAGAAAGTGGTCTACAAATTTTATTTCAAATCCTAAATGAAATATTTATTCATGCGAATATCCTACAGAATGAAAAAGATTCTTAGTTTGCTTTATCTCTAAAAATGATGCAAATAAATTGAAACCAATTTCCTTAGTATCTTGTACATGCAAAATATTAGAAAAACTTATATGTAATTGACTAAAGTGGTGGGTTTTATGAGAAATTTTATAAAATCATTCCTAACTCTCAATTTGGTTTTCGTAGAAATAGAGCATATAGATAATATTGTTATCTTGTGTTCTAATAATATAAAAGCATTTAAGACGCAAAAATCAATCTCAACATTATTTTTAAATATTTAAGCAGCATATGACAATGTACTTCCAGACATATTAATTAATAGTCTTATGAAACTTGGAATACTTTTCAGATCTTTGAAATTCATCTATCATATAATTGCTTCTCGTCAATTCTATTGTAGATATGGAGATGTGGATAAAATTCTTTGGACTCTTAAAAGTCTTCCCTAGGGAAGTGAACTAAGTCCATTATTGTATGCCATATATGTTAAAAAATCTAAAAAAGGTAGAAATTAATAACTGTGAAATACTTCAATACGTAGATGATGTTGCACTTTTTTTACTATCCGATTCAGTTCAAAAAGAGTTGGATGATCTTGAATTAGCTCTAGAGAAAATTAATGAATTTCTGAATCATATTGGTTTGGAACTTTCATCATCTAAAACAAAGCTCTGTCTATTTTCTTACGGTTTAAGGAAAACTGAAAATATTGGAATAACGTTCGAAGACTCTTTTATTCCTAACATATCAACTATAAAATTTTTAGACATAAAATTTATCTCAACATTAAATTTGTCACTACGTATTCAGAATGTATGGAATATGTGTCAAAATTCTCTCAGGATAATTAAATGTCTAAAATATGATGGAATGCAAATCCCAGAGATTAATCTATATATAGTTTTACGGAGTAATACCAGCTGAAAAAGAAATCTATTTTGGAGATTTTTTTTGACTTACTGAATCGTGCTATTAAAAAATGAATTTGATGACTTTAGTAGATAAAAAGTACAAAAAATAATTTTTTCATAATTAAATTTTACAAAATGCTGGATCTGCATCAGCGTGAAGAAGACAGTCGATTTGGCAAGGTCTGCGGCTAGCAGCTAATGCATAAATGCCATAATTTTTGATTTAGCACAAAAAAATAATTTTTTCATTTTTTTACTCCATTACCTAATAAAATTCGTAGCCGTTTTTAAAAATATTAAATTTTGATAAAATGGCGGAAAAAAATTCATTTTTTACAAAAAAAAGTCGAGTAAAATCAGCTCAAAAATTTTTTAACTAATCAAAAAAATCTTATGTATTTCTGTAGAAAATTAAATTTTTTAGGTATTCTTATGTTTAATTTTAAAATGTCGCTAGTAGATAAATTAATAAACAAGTGTTTATACGACCAAACTGGCAATTTATTGTTAGGTATTTTTAGGTATTGTTAAAATTTGAAGTAAATCGGTTAAAAATTGTTTGAGTTCTACTGCTAGCCAATTTTAAAAATGCTGTTTTGAGAAAAATGTTTGAAGTTTCAAATGTTGATATTTTTCATCCGATTAGCGTCTTCTCAACAGCTATAGTAATGTTTTACTAAAAAAGTTATACTAATACATCTGAAAGAAATAGAGTACTCACGATATCTATACGTTTATTGGAAAGTTTAGAATCATCATATGTAGGTAAAAATGTTTGTGCTCTACAAATCCTAAAGCAGGGAACACACTTTTGCATAAGCGCATAGCTATAAGTATAAAGAAATTGATTGGTCTACAAACATATGCCTAACGAAATGAACAAATCAATTTCCTCATGCTTATGACTATGCGCTTATGCAAAAGTGTGTGTTCTCCGCTTTAATGTTTGAGTACCGCGCGCTCTATGGAGCACTATGAAACGCTTGGCGCGAGAGCCTACAACTTCGAGAAGAAAATATTTATCGCTATAAAACCACTTGCATTTCATTTTTAAGACCTTAAAGCGTATTTAAAATAAAAAAAAATGATTTTTTGAAAGTTCTACATAGGTGTTAATCAGATTTAGAATAGAATATGGAAAATTCCTTTTTCACAATTTATCTAATAGTTTTCACAATTTATCTAATAGTTCATCACTAAAATTAATGAGATTACAATATAAAGTATAAAAAATACTCCTAAACTAGCTCTGGGACTTAGAAATTCAACTCTTACAAATATAATATTGGCAGAAGCAAAGGAACTTTCTTTTAATTTACATAGGTACTATATTTGTAAAAATTTTCTTACAAAAGTTATTTCAAATGAAAATCACCCGTTAATACAAAAACTTGAAGAAATAATAGAATTGGAAAATACCTAACATAATCTAATCTAATTCTATTATTATAAATCGATTTATGAATATTCTACTCATTGAAAATTTTACAAAGATACAAAAATATTCACATATTATTTTAAAACACTTCACTTTTTAGCTTATTCTTATCATTTTGATTCTTTGCTTTTTATCCCAAAAAATGTACGCTTGTTCCTTTCTGGAACAAACTTAGGTGATCCTTCTTCAACTAACGTTTGCTTTTTGGAAAAATTTAATAAAGAAATAAATAATACTTACAGATGGTTCAAAATCTCTATTGAATTTAGATTTACAGGATTCGTCTTTATAACAATGAATTTTACAAACTGTTTAAAACGGCAAAATTTCTATCTATTTTTTCAGTAGAAGCGTCTGTAACATTAGAAACATTGCATTTTGAATCCAAGGAAGAAATAAAACAATTTTTTAGATTCAAAAGCGGTACTCGAATCTTTGATGATGCCTATCATCTTAGGAAAAAACTCTATCTTAATCGTTTATTAAAGATTTATTAAGACAATTGAAATTTCAAGAATATGATATTAATATGGATCCCAGGAAGAAATCAAAAGTAATGAACTAACGAATATGAAGACTAAAGAAGTTATTAGTTTAGGTATTGACACTCAATTTAAAGTTCCCCGGGGAATTTTAAATTACTATAGAAGGAAATGTTATGGGATGAGTTTTTGGAATGATGCAAAAATTCTGGTGTTGACAGAGGAACTTTTTATGAATACCTATCTTATTAAATCTCGTCATGGTTCAACAAACTAGAACTCATTGTCAGTAGAAGAGGAATTGTCTCAATTTATACAGAATATATACAGAATATGAATCGACACACTTCACTAAAAATCTATTTAAATTCAAAACAGTAGACTTGTTGTGAAGTCAAGAATGGATAGCGTTAAAAGTATAATCTGAATTTTTTGAAACATGCATAACTACAGACATGTGAAAAGTTGATTTTACTTTGGAATGATCTTTAAGGATCAACTTGATCCCATAACATGACGACATACAAGATATTTTGTATTTTATATAAAAACATTGCAACTTTGAAGTCTTATAACTCGGAAAGTACTTTAAAAAAACACTTTATCATTATGTTTTGGAAAGCTTTCAAGATAAGCTACAAGAACATGCAATAAAAAGTAGGCGGTTTCATTTAAAAAATTAAAGGTGATCTTCACGTGATCTTTAAGCAACTATTCAAGGTCAAATTAATGACACCTTCTTATGCCTTGAAATCATACAACTTTTGTCGAAAACATTTGCTGAAACTGCTTCGTTGAAAAATTATTGAGGTATGTTTTTTTAAAATGGGACACTCTGTATATAAAATAAATCAGATATATTAATATTGTAATTTTATTTTACTATGATGTTTCTTGTAGTACAAATTATTTTCATATCATTTTTGTATAGAGTAATGAATTTCGAATTAATGTTGAGTGGAATTAGCGTATGTGATTAGCGTCGAGTAGACTTCTTTATTATTTTACGAAACATGCGAATATAACGACACGTCCAGATTCCTCGGCGATCGCGACACGACAGGGGCGAACGATATGACTTCGCGTGCGATTTCGCCTCGGCGACCGTTGACATCTGATGTCAATAATTCGCATTAATCGTTTTTTTTTCTGGACGTCAATTCTAACGAAGCAGGGTAAACAGTATTACTTGATATTTCTGCCGTTTACATGCTTCGCATTAACAATATTAACAATATTGAGTTTTGTACACAGATAATTGAAACGATTCTTGGTCAAGCTTTTTGTGAATAGATCAGACAGCTGTTCGTTAGTAAGTAGGTATATCGATTAGACCGTTTTGTACTTTTTCGCTTATAAAGTAGAACTTTATACTATATGTTTGGTCCTTTTGAAACTCAAGATTTTGTATTAGCCAAATTATTAGCCAAAAACACTCTGGTCTATAAACAGAATAGTTGGTTATTTTGAACAATGACCTAATTCAGTTAACAGCTGTTTGAGCCATACTACTTCTTTACTGGCTGTCGCAGCAGCCACATACTCCGATTCAGTGGTGCTCAAGATCGCCATTTTTTGATACTCAGACGATCAGATTACAAAAGAGTTGTTCACACAAAATGCGTACCCGATTGTGGATTTACGTGTATCCACATCGCCAGCGAAATCCGCATCGGAGTAACCACTTAAACTTGACTCTAACTTTCTTCCGCCGCTTTCGTACAGTATGCCATGATTTATTATACTGACTAGATATTTGAAAATTCTCTTCACAGCTGACTAATGTCCGTGATTAGGTTTATTACAATATCTACTTACAAGATTGACCGCGTAACTAATATCGGGTTTTGATACTAGCAAGAAACATTAATGAGCCTACGGCTTTTCGATATGTTCTCGATAATATTGTCTTCAGATTTAGTTCGACCTAATATAGTATATGTGAGTCTGTGGGTATACTGTTGCTTTTTGTGTCGGTCATTCTAAATTTGTCTAGAATTGTTTTAATGTAGGCGCTTTGATGTAGGAACATCGTTTTTTCGATTCGATTTCTTTCTATTTGCAGTTCGACGAATGTACTTGCGTTACCTAGCGTAACCTCAAACGATTGTTTCAAACAATTCAGAATTAAGAGAATAGAATTCAACGATTTGCTCGCAAGTAGTCTGTCATCGACAAATAATACTAGGTATACAAATAATACTACGATACAATTATTTATAGTGTCGGCATATATAGCATATTAACAATTGTCCGCATCGCTTGCTCGAAATTCGAAGTGCTTTAAAAGGTCATTGAATTTCTTATTCCAACAGCGAGGGGCCTGTTTCAGTCCATATAAAGATTTTTTGAGTTTACACAATACATTCTCACCGTCCTTTACCTTTAGACCCTCGGGTCTAGCTGCATATATATGGTCTCTTCTAGACCGCCATAGAGAAAGGCTGTTTTGATGTCGAACTGCATCATTTCCAGGTCCTGACTGGTCACTGACAGGGCCAGCACGACTCGTAGTGAATCGCACCGGTGCGAAGATTTCGATGTAGTCGACACCGACAACTTTTGCTAAAATCCTCTAGCGCACAACCTGGCTTTGTACTTCTTTATGGCACCGTCCGTGTCTCGCAACACTTTGAACACCTACTTGAAGTCTATGGACTGTTGGCCGATCATCTTGGGTACTATTGTCCACGTGTTGTTTTTCTTGTGTGCCGCCTCGTCCTCTACGGCACAACTTCACTCCTTCGCTTCAGGATCTGTTATTGCTTCCTGGAATGAGGTAGGTATATTATATTGAATTAAGTTTGTTTATACCTTCTCGGTTTTTTTATAGATTCCATGTCTCTGAGTCTGCGGGGCGGAAAACGAGTCCCCACGTCGTTCGATCCACTTGCTTCTCCGTCTGATGCGGTAAGCAGCTTCTTATTCTCTTCGTCTTGTCATGCTGGAGCTTCATCTTCACTTGTTCTGTTAGGTACTTCCTTGTTGACAGGAAGTCTTATTCCGGTGCTGATGTTCGGCAAAGAAGGCTGGCTCAGGACTTCGTCGAAGATCACGTTCCATGAGACGATCACCTTGTCGGTCTCAGGATTGTATATCCTGTAATTTGTGGACTCATCTTGGTATCCTATCATTTCTTTGCTTTCTCATCCATCTTTTTCCGGAACTGCTTATCTTAATGAACGTAGCCGTTTGTGCCAAACGTTTTGACGTGCGATAAATCTGGTTTTCTTCCGCACCAGAGTTCGTAGGGAGTAGCGTCCTTGTTCTTTGCCACTAAAGTACGATTTAGTAAATAAACCGCTGTGTTGACAGCTTCAGCCCATAGTCTTTTTGACAATCCTTTTGCGTGTATCATTGTTCGTGCACTTTCCACAATAGTTCGGTTTTCGCGTTCGGCTTTCCTGTTTTGCTCGGGCGTGTACGGGGCCGTATTTTCTAATATAATGCCTCGCGACTTTAGATGATTTGTTGTCGCGTTATTCAAGTACTCGTGACCATTGTCTGCTCGAAGCACTTTCATGTTTCGCCCAAATTTATTAGCCACATATGCTCGTAGTCTTTCAGTCTTTCAAACACGTCCGATTTGTGTTTGAGGAAATAAACCACTCAGTAATTGCTTGCCTCATCAAGAAACAACAAGTAGAACCGAGAACTAATCGACTCTTCCGAGAAAGGTCCGCACGTCAGTGTGAATGTATTCACCCGGTTTCCAGTTTTGTTTTTCACTGTTTTTAAATTCGTCTGTGCGCCTTGCCGAGGTGACACGATTCGCAAAAGAAGTCTTCTCTACACGAGAACTTTACACCCTTCATTGCTTGTTTGTCCACCACATTTTTCAACATTTGTTTATGTATCCGAATCTTTCATGCCACTCACAAAGGCTGGTGGCCGATACGTTCACTTCCTCACTTTGTTTTATCACTTCGAAGAGCATGATGTACATGTTGTTGTTTCCTTCTAAACCGATTGCTTCAACTGTGTCTTTGCATGTGAGCGTCACTTTCCTGTCACCAAAAGTAACTTTGTATCCGTTTGCTGTACATACTCCAACTGAGAATAGATTCTTTCTCAGACTGGGCACATAGAGCACATTGTTTATTTGTGATTTGATTCATTGCCCGTTTATCAGCTTCTTTATGTGCACAATGCCTTTTCCGCGTACTTTTTGCTGCCCGTTATCTCCAAGTGACACTGTGTCGCCATCGGTTGGTTCGATGTCGATCAACCACTCTCGTCGGAAGGTAATGTGGCACGAGGTACCGCTGTCGGTAATCAAAAACTCTTTGGAGTCTGCGACCTCACCAAAGTTAGCCCTTCCACTTTGATTATTATAAATTTTTTTTATCAATTGTTTGGTAGTGTTTGATATCGCATTCAAAACATTTGGTAATTTTCCTTTTTTTCACAAAAAAATAAGCAAATTTTTAATTTTTTTAGCCCCCACAGTTTGATTATTAGAGATTTTTTTTACCAATCATTCAATCGTTGATTGCTAATGTTTGGTACCGTATTCAAAATGTTTGGTAGTTACACGTTTATTTAAAAAAAATTGTTAAGAAATTTTTAATCTTTTCTTAACCATTCCTTTCGCTATTGTTACAGGTTGACCAATCAAAACAAAGCAGTTTAACGGTTGATTAGACAACTGTCGACCGTAACTTCAATCGCAATCGAGTTCGCAATCAAATAGGCTTTTATAGAACTACATGAAAAGTTTGTTCTTAAGTAAATCTAACGCAAAAGAGGAATGATATAAGGCTGTGGTACATAAAAATACTTAAACAATAAGACTTAAAAATTTTATCTATACAGAATTTTAAGCCGATCGCACACACTTTCCGTAAAGGCCATTGCACGTTAAAAAATTTTAGTCGTAATTGTAAAGCCGTAAATAAATCAATTAATCACAGTTCAAACATTCTTATTATGTTTTAGAATGTTTAATTATGATTGGTAAACTTTCTTACGGACTTATGATTACGACTAAAATTTTTTAACGTGCAATGACCTTAAGACATAAGTGACTTGACCAATCATGGCCAAACATTAAGGCCAAATCTACAATAAAAAAATAACCAATCATATTTAATTATTTTTTCATATTTAATTGTGATTAATTAATTTTATATGGCTTAAGCTTACTATTATGGATCAGGACTAAAACTTAAGACGTAAGCGAATTGCCCAATTACAGTCGAACAGTAAAGGCCATTGCACGTTAAAAAATTTTAGTCGTAAGGCCATAAGAAAATTGACTAATCACAATCAAACATTCTAACACACAATAAGAATGTTTGAACTGTAATTGGATGATTTATTTACGGCTTTATGATTATGACTAAAATTTTTTAACGTCCGTTGTGACTGGCGGGGAGACACTGGAATTTTGGAATTTTGCCACCAAAGGTTTAGAAGCCAAGGACCGGATCGGGAACCGGTTTATTAAAAATTCTATAATTTTTCGTCTGAATAAATCAGTTTTATTCTTATATATTGAGTTTCTTTTCGTTTCTCTTCACTTTCTTTTTGTTCCCCTTCATGCGTTATGCGTATCACGTGTCCCTCGTGGACCTCCTCTTTTCCTGCCGTGCTTCGCGGCGATGAAGCTCCTTCGGAGTCCTTCGGGACACGTCTCCGCATGGTCCTGCGTCCCGGCGCGAGGATCCTTGCCTTCTCGCCTCACTTCCGAATTCGGTAGTTGATAATTCCTCTTTCGTTCCCCTAAAGGTCGTCTTCCGAGTTGTTGTGATCGTTGTGTTTGATCCGTTTTCATGCTCCTCCGGTAAGGCTCCCGTATTGTATCGAAATAAGAAAATAATAATAAAATTAAAAAGACGAAATAAGTCCGACAAATAACGCCGCTCTGGAGATTTCGGTACGGCTCTAATGTTTGAGACTGGCGGGATGCGTTTTCCGCGCTCAGCGATCGGAGAGAGATCAGGTGGACGCGCGCGGGACGGCAACGTCACAACTGTTACCCGTTGATGCAGAAGTTTTTCGTTTCGATTTATTATATCTTCTGTCTTTTCAATGTGTGCTATAGTATTAATTAATATTTTTATTTGGTTTTTTGCTACGTGTTGTATTATTTGTTGCCTTTTCTAATAGATCTAATTCTTTATTGATACATTTTTCGTCATTTGCGTCCATCGTTTCGAATAATGATTTTTCTATCGAACCTATTCCATTTATCAGTCCTCTACGTCGGTTAGTCGATGATTTATAAATTGTTTGAATTTGTGTCATTATTTTTTTAAGATATCTGGCTTCCCTTTTTGCTATTATATCGAGCGCGCTACATGCATCCCGATGGTAATGATTTTGTAACCTCATGGTGTTGCACATTTTTTCGGTTTCTTTTAAATAGTTAGATATTTGTTCATATCTTTTGTTTAATGTGGTTAGGTCTAATTTAATGACTAACTTCCATGTTTCCTTAATAAACTATATTCTCTGGTTTTTTCAAGCTATAGGCCCGGATTATATTGAAATTCTTGGATTTCGCATGATGAATTTATTTCATCGGACTCCGTTAAACCCTTGGATTGTTGGCTATCCCAGCTGACGAGTATCCTGTAATATTATATTTATATATTATATTTCGCTATGGTGTCGCATTGTTATCGGTTAGTTGCGCTTCTCTGGGATGGATCTCCTGTGCGCTTTCCAACGAGTCGTCGCGTTTTCGCTAAGTCTTCTCGTAGCGTTAGCTTCTTTAAGACGGGTTTAATTTGTTGAGCAATTATGGTTTCCCATTGTGTGCGATGTTTGGAGGTGTTATCTGACTCTAACTTGATTATGTGTCGAGCTTGCGGGAGCGACCCGTTGGCCCATCGCTGTTGCTCGATTCGTTTGAGCGAGCCTGTGCGGCTGTATACGGGAGCGCGGAGCCTTATTCGCTTCGCGTTTTCGTGGATTGTTCAACGGGTGTGCGTGAAGTTAGGGAGGTGGTGCCACATCCGCGAGGTGACTTACCGCGTGTGCGCGCCTTGTTGCGGGTACGAAATATGAGTGATGCCCGGCGATTTTTTTCCTCCCTATTTTCGGATAGCATCCGTTTGCGGGAGCACTGGGCCCTGCCCCGAGGAAATGTGCCCATCGGTTTCCGGGGGCGTCGACGACCGGTGAGGGATCGCAGCATCCCGCTCCGAGCGCCTGGCCGTTTTCGTAATATTTAAGGTAAGTGTTTTAATTTTCAATTAATTGTCCAAGTCTGTTTGTATGCATGCGCATGGTTTTTCTCCCCTTTTTTATCGTATAATTTACGTCGAAATTCTTTTCAATTATTGTATCCGATACATAGGGATTCGAGTTTTTTGGATCGTCTGCATCGGAGTGTTTCGTCGTACATTAATACCTTGTCGTCTACTTTAAATTTTATTTCTCTAGTATTTTTGTCATATTGTTTTTTAGTTTTTATTTTTTTTTCTTTTATAGGTTCTTTTGCGAATTGGTTTGTGGCTCGTAGCCTTTCTTTTAATTCTTGGACGTAATCGTCATAATTATACGTCGATTTCGGCGGTTTAATTAGTGACGTAGGTAACTCCTTGATGCTCCTCCGCTTGATGTCCGTAAACTAGTTCGAAGGGTGTATATCCCGTAGCTGTATGTGGCGTTGTGTTGTATGTAAACATCGCGAATGGTATCCATTTGTCCCAGTCTGTCTGGTCTTTGTTTATATAATGTCGCAAATATTTGGCTAATGTTTGATGCAATCTCTCTAACGCGCCATTACTTTCCGGGTGATAGGCGGTTGTTTGTATTTTATTTATTTTTAATAATTTGCACGTATTTTTAAATACTTTTCTTAAAAAATTTGCCTTGATCGGTTAGGATTTTAACCGGAATTTCGTGTTCTAATACAATTTTTGTAATAAATTCCTTACTAATCGTGTTCGCTTCTTGGTTAGGGATTGGTATCGCTTTGCTAAATTTCGTTAAATTATCTTGGAAGGTTAATAAATATTTATTTCCATTTGTTATGATGGTTAACGGTCCTACAATATCTAGGGCGCATTTTTCAAACGGTTTAGTGGGCGTATTCGTAATAATTAACGGTACTTTATTTTTTCGCGATAATTTATTTTTTTGGCAATATTCGCGTTTGGCTACATATCTCTCAACATCTTTTGTTAATCCTGGCCAATTATGAATTAGACGAATTCTTCATATAGTTCGTTCGATTCTTTGATGTCTTCCTGTAGGTGCATCATGGCATTCATATAATATCTGTATCTTTTCTTCCTCCGTATATGTTTTTTCTTCGTCGAAGTGTGTCTCTTCTTCTATCGCGAGGATTTCTCGCTCTTCCTCCTTTACCTCGTTCGTATCTCGGATTACGTTGCGGCTCAGTGCATCAGCGTTAGCGTTCGCTCATCCGGCCTTGTGTATGATTTCATAATCATATTCTTCTAATTTAAGTCTCTAGAGAATTAATCTTGATCCGGGATCATTGACATTAAAAAGCCATATTAACGGTTTATGGTCGGTTACGATTTTGAATTTTGTGCCGTATACGTATGGCCTGAAATGTTTTTACGGCCCATACGATCGCTAGCAATTCTTTCTCTGTCGTATTATAGTTTTGCTCCGCGCGAGATAATACTCTGCTTGCGTAAGCAATCGGCCGGTCATCGTCCACCTTTCCTTGTGACAACACTGCTCCGATTGCATAGTCGAATGCATCGGTGGTCACTGTAAATTCTTGATTAAAGTCTGGAAATCTTAGCACTGGCGTCGTCATTAGTTTTTCTTTTAGTATTTCAAAGGCGTTTTGTTGCTCCGTTGTCCATTTAAATTTTTCGGTTTTCTGCGTTCGTTTTGTCAACGGTTTTGTTATTTTGGAAAAGTTTTCAATAAATTTCCTATAATATCCGGCTAAGCCTATGAATGATATACATCCTTTACTTTTATGGACGTCGGAAATTCTTTTATCGCTGTTAGCTTTGACGGGTCCGGAGATATTCCGTTCTCTGAAATAATATGACCTAAATAAATTACTTCTTTGCGCAAGAATTCGCATTTATCCTGTTGTAATTTCAAATTATTTTCTCGGAGTTTCTGCAATACTTCCTTGAGTCGTTTGTTGTGGTCTTTTAGGTTTGATCCGTAAATCACAATATCGTCTAAATAAACCAGACATTTAAGTCCTTGCATTTCTATTAGCGCTGAATTCATCAGACGTTGGAATGTTGCTGGCGCATTTTTTAGTCCAAACGGCATTCTATTAAATTCATAATGTAAGGTTGAAAATGCTGTTTTATTTTTATCTTTTTCGGTGATCGGTATCTGGTGATAACCTGATGCCAAATCTAGAGTAGTAAAATATTTAGCGTTTTCTAACTGGTCCAATATATCCGTAATATTGGGCAGTGGAAATGAATCGCTTATTTTCAGATCGTTCAGTTTCCGGAGTCTATCACTACTCGGAGCTTAGGTTTTCCTGACGCATCTGCTTTTTTTGATATCACTAATAATGTTGCATTCCATTGACTTGTGCTGATTCGTATAATTCGATCCATTAGCATTTGTTGCACTTGTTTGTTTACTACCGTCTTGTGCTTCTCCGGAAGGCAATACGGTCTCACGTTCACCGGAGAGGAATCGGCGCGCGTGTTTATCTCGTGCTTGACCGTCGCGGTGCATATCAGTGGTTCTTCGTCCACATGAAATATATCACAAAAATCTTCATATATGCGTAAGAGTGCTTGTTTTTCTTCGATATTTAGATGCTGGGTGCGCAACAATTGTCAGATGTGTGCGTTTCACGAGATTTTAGGTTTTGAATTATTTCTCGCGTGTATCGTATATATTTCAGACGTCGTGTCGCTCTCGTCGAGTGCGGTAAGAAGCGTCTCGACTTCTCTGTCTGTAGTGTTAATGACGCTAACGGGGCATGTATAGTTCGCGGCGTTTACTATATAGTTCCCGATATATACTCCGGATGCTTTTTCTTCTGCGCGAACGATTCCTATTCGGTTCTGATCCATTCTTGCCTTTATTATCGTTTCACTGCGCGGCTTTAAAATTATTTTATTAAATGGATGGAAATTTAGCACAGCGTTTCCTATTTTTAATTGGTTGTGTTTATAGTCACAGATTATGGAATGTTGACGAAGGAAATTAATTCTTAAAATCCCTTCATATTCGATTGGAATATCGTCTCTTACCACGTGAAATGCATGTTTTACTTTCTGATTATTTATTTTAATTGTGCCGTACATCTTTCCGATGGTGTATATTTTAGTGTCCGGTTACTCCGGTGAGCGCAATTTTTTCTTCTTGGTTGAGCGTGTCTTTCAAATGTTTTAATTTTATTAATGATATAGTAGAGCCTAAGTCATATAACATTTGTATTTTCTCATTCTTTATCTGTCGCATGGGAATTGTTACTAATAATAATTCGTTTTTTGCTCGTTTACGCGGTGCCTCTTTTATGTGCGTAACTCGATATTCTGCTGCGGGTCGCGTTTTCTTTCTAGAGTTATCCTTTTCTTCTCCGCTGCTGCTACTGTCAGATTCCGAATTTCGTTTAAATTGATGCGGTAATCTTTTCGATTCGATAATTTTTTCGTTTGATTTTTTATTATTTTCCTTTGATTGATCCGCGTGTGTTTTTGATCGTACGTTTATGCTCTAAAATTCTTCGCGATTGTGCTCGGATTTTTTGCAGTATTTACAATATTTGTTTATTGTGTTTATTCATGGGGATCTCTCCGGTTTTGGGAGCGCGTATCGGCTTCGACAGTCGCATACATAATGGCCGTTTTTTCCGCATTTAAAGCATTGAGGGGAGCAATCGAACTTCGATTTTGTCGCGAATTAGTTGATTCGAATTTATTTTTGTTATGAAAATAATTGGATTTTGTCGATCCAAATAATTTTTCTTCGGCGCTCGCGCCCGTTATCGCCTCTTGAAGCGTCGTATATCTTTGGGTGCATACGAGCACTTTGAGTTCGTGAAGTCCGATTTGAAAATTTATTAATGCTTGTTTCTTAATTGTTTCGTGATTCGTGCGCTTTGAGTGTGCGGGGTATTCTTTTCCTTCGATCATAGAATCGTACTTTCATTGCTAGTCAACTCGTTGTCCAAACGCGTGCGCGGTTTCATTTAATTTTTGCTTTAATGAATTAAATTCGATTTGTAAATGTGTGGTATTTTATTTAGTCTGATAACAAGTCTCGAGTTGATGCTTTAATTTTTCGAACGTTTGTATATCTCGCGTCTCGAAATCCTGCATGGCTTTTCCTTTTAGTTTGGTATATAAATTTGCTTGCATTAACGATTCTTTGTCTGTGGGATTTATGTTTCGGACGGCGTACGTGCAGGCATTTAAAAATTCTTGTAATTTATGTCACGATGTCCCGTCAAATTGGGGGATCATCGTCCTTGCTTTTTTTAGCGGTACATAATGTGATGCGGCACTTCTTCTGTTTCGAATGTTGCGATTAGTCCGTCCGTATGTTTCATCAAACACGTCGTTATCTCGTTCTTTATTGAGATAATCTTGGCGGGGTATTTTTCTCGATGTGTCTTTCACCGCGGTCATTCGGCGATTTAGAAAGTTCATATTTGCGCGTAGGCCGTTTAGAACATTAAGTAAATGCGCGTATTCTATCCTTTCTTCGCGATTTACGGGCGAGGTGTTATCCGCCTCCGCTACAGTTTGGACCATCTGTCGGATCGATGCATATTTTCGATCTCGACGTCTACTGTGCCTTGCGGTATGTTCGCGGGAGTGTGATCTTGCGGGAATCGTGTTTCGGCCATATTATTTGCCTGAGCACTATAAATTTCTTCCGGATCAAATCAATCGAGGTTAACGAAAATTCTCGTCGTAAGGATACTCTACTCGGAGTCCTGCTAATGTACGATCTCGTGCTTCTAATCTCGCGTTGAGTGTTGTCAGTGGGATCAATCGTGTTGTTCGGGAATAGGTTTTTGTCGAACCTATTAAACGAAAATTCGCGTTTGGTGACGACGTTTTCCGATAGTTCGGATTCGCTTTCGCTCGAATATTGTGTTTCTTCGCGCGCTATCTAAATTGTCTCGCGGCGATAAACATAAACTAATTGCTCGTCGAGCCGGTTCGCTAAGTAACCACGATCGGTTCGCAATTGGTCGCTTCGGTACGTTAGAGGCTTCCGACATTCACACAATTATAATTGTTTTACGAACTTACAATAATAAAATGGCTTGCATGGTCGCTCGCATACTGCTATCCTTCGCTCGGCGGCTGGCTCGGGGCTTGTTGTACGAAGTCGTTGCTTCAGAACGATGCATTGTCTGTTGAGGTGTCATGGATCTGCGCTGGTCCTTGGACGCTGGAGATCCTATTCTGATTTCAGAATATTGATTAACAGCCTATTCTGTTTGGCTCTCTTCTGACTGCTTATCGTCTGTCTATGCTTCCGCTTTTGTCCCTCAGCTTTATTTTATTGTTTACTGACGTACCTATTTTAACCCTTTTGCTTTGGATTGTTTCAGGTCTTCTCGGCTATTCCTGACAGTTCTATGGCGATCCGCTGCCACCAATTTGTTGTGCCTCGCGGGGAGGCATTGGAATTTTGGGATTTCGCGATCAAAGGCTTAGGAGGTGAGTTGGCTTACGTATCAAGTCTTAGCCTTGATCCACAATAGTAAGCTTTAAGCCATATAAAATTAACTAATCATAATTAAATATAAGAAAATAATCAAATATGATTGGTTAATTTTTTATTGTAGATTCAGCCTTAATGTTCGGCCATGATTGGTCAAGTCACTTATGTTTTAAGGCTATTGCACGTTAAAAAATTTTAGTCGTAATCATAAGGCCGTAAGAAAATTGACCAATCATAATTAAACATTCTAAAATATAATAAGAATATTTGAACTGTAATTGGTTGATTTATTTACGACTTTACAATTACGACTAAAATTTTTTAACGTGCAATGGCCTTTATGAAAAATGTGTGCGATCGTCTTAAAATTTTGTATAGATGAAATTCTTAAGTTTTACTGCTTAAGTATTATTTATGTACCACAGTCTTATATCGCTCCTTTTTTGCGTTAGCTTCACTTAAGAATAATCTTTTCGTATAGTTCTATAAAAGCCTATTTGGTTGCGAATTCAGTTGCGATTGGAGTTATGGTCGACAGTTGCCTAATTAATCGTTAAACTGCTTTGTTCTTATTGGTCTGTAACAATGGCGGAAGAAATGGTTAAGAAAAAATTAAAAATTTCTTAACAATTTTTTTTAAATAAACGTGCAACTACCAAACATTTTGAATGCGGTACCAAACATTAGCAATAAATGATTGAATGATTGATAAAAAAAAAATCATAATAGTCAAACTGGGGGGGTTAAAAAAAGATTAAAAATTTGTTTATTTTTTTGTGAAAAAACGGAAAACTACCAAATGTTTTGAATGTGATACCAAACAACCACCAAACAATTGGTAAAAAAAATTCATAATAATCAAAGTGGGGGGGGTCTAACTTTGGTGAGGTGGGTCTGCGGAGGTAAGTTCATTGGCATTCTCGTTGGATAACTTTGTTCTCTTGTCACTTTGTCTGTTACCGATAGATATCACCGTTGCTAACGCGCTGGTTTCGTTTTGATTGTTTTCGCTCCGAATTCCTGTCCTTGTTGTCCCGTTTTTTCTTTCGACAGTCTTTCGCCATATGACTTTTCTTTTTGTAATAAAAACACTCGATTTGAAATTTCTCGCCGTTTCTGGTCTTTTTTCCATCTTGGCGGTTTTTCGAGTTTCTCCTTCTTTCTTGTTGGAGCTAATCATTGCTAGTGCCCCTATAGCTTCTTCTTCTGCGGTCATTCTGCTTTCCTCCTTGATCAATCTTTCGAGTAGATTTCCGGCGGATTGATTTGCAGATGAAACGCTGTCCCAGGCCGATACTAATGTGTTGTACTTTGCAGGTATCGAATCGAGTATTTTCGCCATAATATTGATTTCGTCGACTTGCTGTCCGACATCTCGTAGCTGGCTCACCAGATTTTTGATGTGCGTAACGTGCTGCACAACAGAATCGTTAGGTGCCATTCTGTATTTGTGATATCTCTGCATTAGTAGTAATTTGCTAGATGCAGACTTCTGCTCGTACATTCTCGTTAGATTTTGCCACATCTCGTATGCATTTGGCATGTTTTGTAATTGCGTCCTTTCCATGGACGATGAGATTAAGCTCATGGCCTTGACGTTGTCTTTGAATCACGCTTTCACCAGTTTCCAGTGTTCGCTCGCCTGCTGGTCTCACTCTTGATCCATCGATGAGATCCTCTAGCCCGTGTGCCATTAGGAGTTGCATTTCGAATTTCCACACAGAAAAGCCCGTTCCATTGAACTTGGTGATGCCTTTTCCAAATATTTCTTTTGTCATTACGTTGCTTGAGCAAGGACTCGTACACGTGACAGGATAACTTTTCGTTGCACATAATTCACTATCACACTTCGCGACGCGAGTCACTTTGGGCACATAACCTGATGAATTTCGAATAATGTTGAGTAGAATTAGTATATGTGATTAGCGTCGAGTAGACTTCTTTATTATTTTATGATACAAGCGAATATAACGACACGTCCAGATTCCTCGACGGTCGCGACACGACAGGGGCGAACGACACGACTTCGCGCGCGATTACGACTCAGCGATCATTGACATCTGATGTCAATAATTCGCATTAATCGTTTTTTTTCTGGGCGCCAATTCTAACGAAGCAAGGTGAGCAGTATTACTTGACATAGAGTATATTTCCAAATATGTATATTTCCAAATATATTTCCTACATACGCCAACTTATCATTTCATTTATGTTAAGTAAATATTCTAAATTGAATGTGATAATATGTCATCAGTCATGAGATATATCAAAGATTATATTTTAAGTTATTATAGGAAATAATCAGATAAGTATATTGTATTGTATTTACCTACTTGATATTTTATATAGCCGTTTTCTGGAAAAACAGTGGCAATAATTTTATTATCTTCTAGATAACGAACTATTAAAGGACTATAAGTAAACATGTATAATATAATATTGAAATTATACGAAGTGAATAATTTTGTTAATGTAGAAGCTGAATGGCTAATCCTCAAGCTAACATGTAAAAATTTTTTGGTCAAATAAAAAAAAAATAAAAATAAAACAAATTATTGTTTTTTTTTCTTTTTTTTTGGGAGCTTTTTGGCAAATCTGTTTTCTTTTAAAGTTTGGACGAATAAACACGATTTTAATCATTGTATTACTCGGCTTTGTACCCTCATTTATTAATTGCTATTATTAGCTTGTTGGAAATTGGTTATATTTATTTTTTCATCCGTCATTGGCAGGAATTTCACATACTGCGCGAGTGTTGCATTTTCTAACTATTGATCTAGCTTAATGACGGATGAACGGTCATGGCTCAACAATATTTTAATGAATAAGGAATATATGGAGTTTGACTCATAGACGCCGGACATGGATTATAGTTTTCAAAAAAATGTTATCTTGGTACGGAATATTACTATGAGAGGAAGCGATCAAAAAATGATCTGCCATTAATAATAAATTTAACCGCTGTTAAGAAAATTGCGAAAACTTTTAATCAATCAACAATTCAAAGCAAAAATGAAAGTATTTGTAAATATATCATCTGTTTCTTCTTTATTTTTAGCAGATTCCATTAAGATATTTAAATACATTAAGTCAAATCTTGATCCTTATGAGGCTATCTCGTTGAAGGAGATAGATAGTGATAATCTTTTCTCTAAGCCTCCTGTAGATATTAAAGTTACAAGATCTTTAACTAATGGGTATCAAATTTTTACTGATTAAATCATTTTACAATTTTGCACAAATTCTGCTAAATGTTTCACATGTGATATGGACAAACGCAATGAAATAAATCCATGCTCAAACATTTTGTCCTGTATTAATTGCAATCATCGCTCTTTGGCCAGGAAATGCCGCAATTATCGTAAAAGAAAAACCATGGAGTTAATGGTCCTACATAATATTGACTACAATACAGCAAGGAAGAATCATTATTCAGGATTCCTCGATTATTGACTAATCAGCTGATAATCTGGAGACTAGAACTAAGCAATTTAAAATTCCGACACGCAATTTATCTAATTTTTCTGCTCTGTATAAACCTCTCTCTAATAATGCATTTGTTTCTTCTCCCTCACTTTTACAGAATAATTTTTCATCTGTTACAGCTTCTAGAACAAAAGAATTGTTAACTTCTAATTATATCCCTTCTTCTAATTCTAAGCTATCATCATCAGATTGGTCAAGAAATTTAAAACTTTTGGAATTGTTGGCCAAATCTGAAAATTTGAATTGTTATTAAAATTTTTATTGGATAAAGTTTCTAAGTCATATTTTGCTTGATATTTATGAACATCAATATTTTACAGTGGTATTGCCAAAGCCTTTGGAAAATACGCCCTGAGCTACAGAATAAAATCAAAAAACTTTAACGATATTTTCTGAAACTTGGCTGAAACCATCAGAAGATAAGTAATTCTTAAGAGACTTTAATGTGATTAGATTCAATAGAAATAATCGTCATGAAGGCAAAGTGGCGGTCTTTGTAAGAAACGGCATCAAATATTAAATTATTAATAATTTTAATAATGCAAATGATAAGTCAGAGATTTGTGGTGTTAGTCACAATTTGTTTTAAATCTTTTGTTATAATTTTTCAATAAATAAACCCTTTCAAATATTTTTATATCATTAAGAATGGCATCTCTTTCTCTTTCGAAACAAATTTTTGTTAGAAGGCGATCTTAATGCCCATAATATTGTATGGAGGTGTTCTCACTCTTGCTCACTCATGAAGAAAAAAATCTTGAATGTTTGAATAAATCAGAATTTCAATATTTTTAACAATGGCTCTATGACTCGTTTTGCAATCACAATTCACACGGTTCGGCAATTGATTTATCTATAATAGCTCACTCTTTTCGTCCTCTCACTGGGAAGTTTTTAATGAACGGGGTAGCGATCATTTTCTCATAAGAATAGAAATAATAGCCCATTCTTTTAATCATTTACACTTTATCTACAAGAATATATAATTTATAATAAAAAGAATTATTGAAAGGAAGTTAAACATTGTTCATTAATTGAGCATTTAAAATTATGAAGAATTAATTTTGGACAATTCTATTGACACTCAATCTAAATATAGTACTTTTATGGTAATTATGAAAATGCTATTCTAACATCCCATTTAGATTATTCCAGATATCTACACATCAATTTAAATTCAAATCCTCACCTTGGTAGCATTGTGAATGTGAAAAATTATCCAGATTAAGAAAGGCTGCTTTTCTCAAATCATCTTTAATCATCTTTCTTTCATGGAGAATTTTCATTTGTACAAATAAGCGGGCGCTATAGCTAAAGCTTTTTTCTAAAAAAAAAGAAACAATATTTTCTTGTTCCTTAAACTTTGTAGTTTTTTAAACAAATTCTCAAATCCAAAATTTGTGTGACAGAAAATAAGAGCTATGGGTAATAAGTTCCATAGAATTGAAACAACAAATTCTTATGATGATTATCTTCTGTTATTCTCTTCTATTATTCTCTTCGTATAATTATTGGTACAATAATAAAGATATAATAGCACTTTTTTTTGGATAATAAAGGGGCGTACGATAATGTATATACTCTGGGATATCTTTGTGAAGAAATTAATCAATCTAAGATTACTTCCATCCTTTATTAAATTTGTTTTTAATCTCACGTCTCATTTTCTCTTTCAGAGAAGTTCAGTTAAATACGGTGACATTGATTTAATTAGATATCTACATAAAGATTTACCTAAAAGATGTGTTCGGAGTTCTACTTTACTCCATATATGTGGCGGATCTTGAAAATCAGATATACAATATTACAAATCTTAAAATTTTACAATGTGTGGATGATGTCTTATACACTTCTTATGTGAATCGTGCTTTTGCCATTTCAAATATGGAGGAAGTGGTAAAAAAGTGGCAGATTGGTTCAATACTCTGTGCTTGTCTTTGATTCACAAGTTTCAATTTTGCATCTTTAATAGATGTAGTAAGCGTGACCATTTCAGATCAATTCAAATCAGAAATACAAGAATTCATGTTGTTTCTTGTACATGGTTCTTAGGCATAATATTTCAAAGTAACTTATTTCAAATGAAACGCCCATGTTGATAAAGTATTTGCAACTTGTATTAAACCACTTGCAATTATTCAATTTCTAAAGTCTACTTGGTGAGTACTAATCCTACTATGTTACTTTGAATAAGAGTCTTATTAGGGTCATATACTAACTTCAAGGTTAGAATATGGTGCTTTTGTTTGATTTAATGTTCTTCAATACCTTAAGTTAAAATTAGAAATTCTTCAAAACCAAGCTATTTGCACTGTTATGGGTTATAAAAAGTCCACTCCAATTAACGTCATGTTGGTCAAAACTAGGGAACTTCAATTGGAATTCAAATTCAAATAAAGATTCAAATTCTTTGGTTATAATTTCATGTCTGTTGTCTCATAATATAGTTCTGTCCCGTAATACACATATTTTCTATTTTAGAAAATATTTAAACATTTATGGACTGTCCCAAAAATATAATTAAACTTCTTCTATCCTTTTTATATAATTATTTTTTAATTAATTTTCAGCATGCTCGTTTAATTTCAGTCCTTTTGTACTGAAACAATTCATGCCAAAGATTTCTTTTTTGGAAGATATATGGATTCAGAATGACCATAATCTGCAGTATCTGTTTCTCGATTTCTCCCTACATCATATAACGAGACTCTTTTTTTACTGATGGCTCTAAAACCATAAACATTTCTTTTGCGGGCTTCGCGGTTTTTGATGCAACTAATGATATTATTTATTTTTTTCTTATGTCGAACAAAATTTTAATATTTTTGTGTGAAGTAATCATAATGGCGCTTAAAATTGCTTTAGAAAGTCCATTAATAAATTTCCTATTTTTTCTGACTCTAAAAGTGTATTACAAGTTTTACTTCTTAGCAAAAACAAAAAATATACATTCACATTTAATACTAACTTAATCATATTTAATACTAACTATTTTAGAGGATTGGAAACTTTTTCAAATGCTGGCAGAATAATTCATTTATTCTTGATATCTGCTTATTCAAATATCAACAGTAATAAAAAAGCGGATCGCGCAACCAAAGAGGTTGTTGCAATCGGAAAAGATACCGATTTTCTATTACCTTCGAATGATTTATGTGCAATATAGAAGAAAAACCATTTCTTAGATTTATTCTTCTAAGCAAAGAATCGCAGTCAGTCAAAAGATTCACATTACTTTAAGGAGATTAGAAAGAAGACTAGAAAAGTTTAAAATTTCGAAAAAAATTGATTTTTACATAATCGGTTAGTATAATCTTTTAAGAATATTTTGGCGTAAGAAAAACTTCGATATTCGCAAAATTGAGTTCAGGAAAGCCAAAAATATAAGGCCGTGAACAATCAAGTAGCGGTGTGCTAAAATATAATAATATAAACACAAATCTGCACTACATCCAAAAAGCGATAAACCCTGTGTATGAAGCTTTGTCTTGATGAGGAACTATTGTCAAAATGTGTTGGATACTTCACAAAATGTAATGTCTATATCAATTTTTAAATATCAATTTTCTAGCCATAATCTTGTTCTCAAACTTTAACTATGTTTTTCTCAAAACTAAGTTTTTCCGTGGCTTTTGCTACAATAATTCAAGAACGTCTGAAGATATCGACTTCATTTTTTTTATTATTAATTAAAAAAAAGATTACATTCACTGAACTTCAGAGATTACATAAACTGAACTAATGTCTGCATATAAAAATTAATTTTTTAATACTTTTTTAACAATAAATAACTTGAATTTTTTGAAGTTTTTGGCTTTTTGGGTGCTATTGCTCTAATTTTGATCATTTTTTACAAAATTTAGATTCAATTTGTACAAGGGAATTTTATGAACAAAATGATGCCAAAAACATCGAAAAATTTCAACTCGGAATCGCGGCAAGAAAATAGCAGTACGCAAGTCGCGCGGTTGCTTTCAGATATGAATATCTTCCTTAATTATTAATATTTTTAAAAATTCTAACATTCATTTTGTTTATTAAAAATGCATAAAAAATTTGCAAAAAAATTTGTATTTTTATTTGTTTGTCCACAATCGTCATTCGAATTTTGCCTAATTTTTGACTATTTTTTCTAGTACTCTTAAATGTGTTTTTTTAAGAAGAATCATAAACTCTGGTTCCATAAATTAGTTCTTAAACGCAAAAGTATAGTTTTTATAAATAGACTAAGATCTAGTCACATTTCTCTATGATAATTTATTTATACAACGTATCAATTGGTTCTCCTTCATGTGATTGGAAATCTGTCCAATTGCCTAATCATATTTTTTGGCAATGTTCAATAATTATAGAAAGAAATGCCTTACTTTCTAAACTTAAAATTTTACACCACATTGATCCATTCTATATTGATCAATTCCTGTATCATGTAATGAAAAACAATTTATGCACTAGCTGAGTTTATTGATACCATTTTAATTAGAATATGATTATGGTTTTTCATTTTATAGATTTTCACTTTGCTTGTCTCTATGGACTTTCTTCCTCATCTTTAGTAGTTTTCTATTTTATTTATATATATTATTGCTTTACTATATAGTGTCTAAATATTTTTTCTTTTTTACCTGACTATATTATATAATGTATACAGATTTTAGTTAGGTTTAAGTATTCAAATTTTATGTTTATTATATAAGTTCTTTTTAATAGTATGATCGTATAATTTGTAAGATCTTACTACTGTATTCTTTAGTTTTTAATTCTTATCCTTATTTTTAATTTTTATTTCATTGTTATTTCTAAATTTGTTTATTCAATATGTATTCTATAATCTTTTTTTTTAACTAGCTTTTTATTGCCTCTTTAATTTAATTTTTTTAGTTTATTATAATATGCTTTATTTTATTTCGGCCGTTTATCGTTATATTTATATATTTTTGTTATTAATTCAACGTTATTACAATTATAAGCGAGTTATTAATTACATATTTTTTTTGTTTCTAGTGTTTATTTTGCGAGATTACTACTGTTATATTTAATCTATGCTATTTTTTATATTCGTGTCTCCTTTTTCTTTTGTTCACTATTTCTATTTATATTTCATGTCAAATCTATATTAACTTTTATTATATGTATTGTTTCTAAAGTGATTTGTATGATTCATGTAGACTAGATGGCATTGCTACGATCTTCCTCTTTTAATTCAATAAAAAAAATTGTTGTTATATTATTATATTATAGTTAATATTATTCATATAACAAGCGTTGTTGATAATCTAATATGTCAAAAAGTATGTGATATATGTTTATTAATCGATTCGGAGTCATTAATTATTGTCATCACTAATTCGAAGAAATCTTGCATTTATTTTACACATCCGTATCCATTCTCTATTACTTATAGTTTCATGCTTACGAGCATTCACAACTACACATACACGCACGTATTCACATAATCCTTTTTTTAATATTATCTCTCTAAAAAAGCATTACAAAGGTAAAAAGGTACACAAAAAAAATTCTTATACGCAAAAATTACAAAACTTTTAATTTTTTCTTTAAAAAATACATTTTAAAAAATTTTTCCTTGGAAAATAATTTTCACTCAAAAAATAAAAATTAAAACTAAATATGAAATCAATAGTTAACTAGCCAAGTACATAGAAAGTTCAGTAGAAAGTTTAGTATGTAGAGTTTTTTGAAAGAGAATTTGAAATAATATTTGTCATAAAATCAATCTTGCAATTATAGAAATATTATAAATTCTCTGGAACTCTGCCTTCGGATGGCCAGACAAAGGTTGCTTGGTGCCGCTCCCAAGCCTGAAGAAAAGAGGAGGGTTGAGCGTGGGGATGATAACTCCACCCTGTAAAAAAGTCTAAAGGCGCGAGTCCAATGGAGATCCGTAACCATAACCGTAAAGACTGTATCCATAAGCTAGCCGTAAAGACTGTAACCGTAAAGAAATCGTCTCCTATCGTCTACAATGGCAGTCTATATTTGTAACGTAACTTAACGTAACTAATCGTATTCCCGTAACGTGAATTTGTGTTTAATTTGATTTTAACCTCTATGCTATTTAAACTTTTCAAAGTGCGGTAATTTCGCTGTTTATTAATGGATATTCAGCGTGTTAAAACAACTCTTGTGGCTGTTAATTTGGTTACAATAATTCTGAAATTATTGCGAAAAAAAAGAAAAAACTTCCAAAATAAAAATATTGGGTTCGACCAATGTTATTACAGCGGAAGCAAAAAGGTTATTTTAATACTCTCTTCCAGTTTATTAAAAACAATGACGACGAGCAGTTTTTCAAGTTCACAGAAATGACTGTTTTACATTTCGAAAGAATATTAGAATTAGTGCAAGAACAAAAAAAAAGTATTCGAGAGCTTGTGTCGCCGGAACATCGATTATGTATTACTTTGTAGTAAGTATATTTTATAATACTTTCAATAATTTATTGTTTTTTGAATTGTCATAACACGAATATTTTATTTTTTAGTTATCTTGCTCATGGTTGCAGTGTGCAAACTGTTGCATGGAACTTTTACGTGTCAAAATCAACTATGAGCAAGGTTATCCATGACACTTGCAAGATTATATGGGACAATCGCCTATATATTTGACAAGACCTACTATGAATGATTTCAAAAGGTATTTACCAGATTTCTAAGAATTGTGGAACATGCCGAATTGTTTCGGAGCGATTGGGAAGTACATCGTTGTACAAGCTCCTTACAATACTGGGACCAGTTTTTTCATTTATAAAAAAAACATTCAGTATCGTATTAATGGCAGCTTGTGACGCTAAGTACATTTTTACTCTTGTTGATGTAGGTGCTTTTGGTTCACAAAGTGACGGATAAGTTTTTAAAGAATCGGCTTTTGGAATAGCTTTCGATAACAACGAAGTGGAAATACCAGACGACAGCAGTTTACCGGGAACTGACATAAAGTTTCTATATTATATGGTTGCAGATGAAGCGTTTCCTTAGAGCTAAAGAGCTATATTATACGACCATATCCTGGAAGTAAGTCAATAAAATACAAATAAAATACAAAAAACTTTCAATTATCGTCTTTCTCGAGCACGTCATGCATTGAAAACTTTTTTGGAATTCTAGCCAGTCGTTGGCGAATCTTCCGACCAACTATTATTGCACATGTTGATACTGCAGAATGGATTGTGTGTGCAGGATTGTGTCTTCATAACTTTCTCCGGAAATAAGAATTAATGTTAAAAGCAGAAAATGCTATGTACTGCCCTCCAAATTATGCTGATACATGGGACAACGAAGGAAATGTCATATCTGGACAGTAGAGACAATGCAAAGAGAATGTCACTTTTAAAAACATGGGAAGAATGGGAGCTAATAATGCTACATGCAAGAATATTATCTTACGTGACACGCTTGCCGAGTACTTTATTTCTCCAGAAGGCGCAAGAAGCGTATGAGAGAATCATTTTAATCGTACAACTCGTGAAGATGTTGACTATTTAGAACATTGACTATCAACACTATTTTGAATGTTTGCTATTTTTTTGTTTTAAATTATTTTTTAAATAATAATCTTATCATGTATTATATTTTGTATCTTTATTAAAAAACTTTAGATAACTACATTACAAGTTTCGATTATAAACTACTATACTTCTAATATTTTCATGCTGCGTTCATTTACATATCATTAATTTATAAAATAGAAATTCGTACATTGCACAAAATTTATAATAGAAATAGTTTCAAAGTTTTGAAACCATTAATAACAACCTTAACACGTTGAATGCCATGGGGATTACCGGTGACCGGCACTGAACTTGACAGTGACGCCACCGGTGATCGGCACGCTCAGATTGATAAAAATATATATAATTTAAACAAATGACAATACTTATAATTTTTTATTATTATCATCGTTGATGTAGTGGTGTGAGGAAATGAATGCAGTATAAAACATTTAAAAATAGTTTTATTTATATATGAAATATAGTTTTATTATGCGCGCACGTTCCGATGTGTCGTATTGAAGCATTCTAAACAAAGAAAGGGTGAACCATCACAGTCTTCACAATATGTCACGACTTTTTTGCTACAGTTTTTTGCAATTATTCTTTCTAGCTTCTTTGAATTTTTTTGGTAACAAATTTTGCAAAATCGTCGCACCGTTCGAGCTTTTCCCGGCATTGCTTTTAATTCATGACGTGGTTTTCTCAGCAAGCTTTCACTTGGAGAAATGGAAACTTCAACTTCATCGTCACGACATTTTGTTAAATACATTGCAACTTTCATTCTGAAATCGGGAATTTGAATATTTTTGCGTGTGACCTGTTTGAATAATACCATGGCATTTACCATACATGTATTCAATAACAGTTCTATTGCTAATTTTCTATACCACTTTAAAGTTTTACGTAGTGGTGAACTATAAGCTATCATTTGGTCTGATAAATCGACTGATGATTTTCCTAGATTATAGTCTACAATCATTTTTGGTTTTTCACATGAATAAAATTTCTTATGTACAGTAGCCATTTCTGCCGAATGTTTCGTTGAAAGCAACAATACGTCTCTCTTGTCTTTCCATTTTAAAATTGTTATGCCCGATTTATTTTCGCGAGCAATGAGTTCTCCACGGTTTAATTTTTTGGATACTACTTCTACTGAATTTCCACGTCGATTTTTCCGTAGAGTACCCATTAAATGTGTATTCTTTGCGATTAATTCTTCTGCCAAATCAACACTCGTGTACCAGTTGTCTGCGCAAACAGTATGCCCTTTACCCAATATATTTTTGCAAAGAGTCATTACAATCTCTGACAATACGGTTCCTGCTGTTTTATCTCTATTTTTTTCTTTTCCCGTGCATATTTGAAAAGAATAAGTGTATCCTGCACCACTGCATAATTTAAAAATTTTAATTCCATATCGATGCCGTTTTTGTTTCAAATATTGTCGAAATATTATG
>JBCEZY010000024.1:1056118-1086158 GCA_039654445.1 Cataglyphis savignyi | reverse complement strand
AATAATCATTCATAGACTGTAACATCTGACCATTGCCCTCGAGAGGCAAATAAACGACATATTTCAGCTAAAGTCGTGCACTGTGTTTCAACCCTTCACGAATCCTGATCCCGATTTCGCTGTCCGCTCGCACCACACCGCTCGTGAAGCGGCCCGTTACAAGTCTTTCAATTTTTTATGTTTACGATAACGGTTACGGTTACGGATCTCCATTGGAGCCGCGCCTTAAGTCAAGAAATCTCAACTGAAGCCTTGGAACCAGGATGGATACAATACAACGATATTGGACATTGCAAACAGAATAAGGATTTGGCTATTGGTACATGAAATACAAGGAGCCTTTTTAGAACGGGAGCAATGAAAGAATTAATCCAAATAATCGCGAAATACGATCTCGATGTTTTGGCAGTACAAGAGACAAGATGGACAGTTTCAGGGATATCCGGAACAAGAACGCACACACTATTATGTAGTGATAGTAAGAATGAATTAGGGACGGAGTAGTTAGTAACAGGATTAAGGAAAACATCCTAGATTTCAAGCCAATAAATGAGAGAATATGCACGCTAAGAATAAAAACTCGCTTCTTTAATATGACAATAACCGTGCATGCAGAGACGGAAGAAAAGGACGAAGCAGTAAAAAAGACTTTTTATCAAAGACTGAAACAGGTCCTGGAAAGAATACCAATCAACGTCAAAGTTTTGAATGACTTTAATGCAAAAATAGGGAACATGAATATAAGCGAGTGACTGGATATCAGAGTCTACACAAGGAGTGTAACGACAATTAATAAACTTTGCCATATCCAGAGATATGGTGGTCAGCCTGCTTCCCAAGACGAGACATACACAAATGGACTTGGAGATCACCGGATAGCAAAACGCACAATCAAATAGATCACGTAATCAGCAAGAGAAACGCATTCAGTGTCCTGAATGTAAAAACAGAGGGGCCGACTGTGACTCAGACCATTTCTTAGTCTGTATGAAGTATAGAGACCGCATTATGAGCAGGGGGAAGAGCAGCGAGCAGAAGGCGAAAAGGCTATATACCTGGAGAAACTTAAAATATTATAATTATAAAATATATTATATATTATATATTATATATTATAAAATATATTGGAAACATCAATAGATTACCGGAATAAGATCAAAGAGGCTCTCGATAGATGCTCTGACGTTGTCGTCTCGCGCGCGTCCACCGGATCTTTCTCCGATAGCTGAGTGCGGAAAACGCACTCGCGCCAGTCGTAAAACATTAGAGACGTACCGAAATTTTCAGAGGGGCGTTATTTGTCGGACTTATTTCGTCTTTTTAACTTTTGTTATCATTTTATTATTTCGATACAACACAGGAGCCTTACCGGAGGAGTAGGAAAATGGCCGCAAAAATAACGATCACGACAACTCGGAAGACGACCTTCGAGAGGACAGGAAACGGAAAGAAATTATCAACAGCCGAATTTGAAAGCGTAGTGAGGAGTGCGAGAGGACAGGGGGATCTTCGCGCCTTGATGCAGTACAGTACGGAGACGCGCCCCCGAAAAATCCCGAAAAAACTCCACCGTCGCGGAACACGGCGGGAAGAAAGGAGGTCATCAAGAGTCACCAGTGCGTTTCTTGATCTCGGCGGGACTCACCGAGGCCCCCTCGGAAAAGCCCCGTGAAAAATATTGATTGCAATCTCGAGGGTGTGCGCGCTCCCGGTACGATTTTGAGCGTGCCGCCGGACGGCTACCTCGCGTGTTATT
The DNA here is from genome assembly GCA_039654445.1 of Cataglyphis savignyi. Taxonomy (NCBI): domain Eukaryota; kingdom Metazoa; phylum Arthropoda; class Insecta; order Hymenoptera; family Formicidae; genus Cataglyphis; species Cataglyphis savignyi. The sequence goes on along the minus strand of JBCEZY010000024.1, from coordinate 1,084,402 downwards.
GCGTAATTGACGTAATAACATGCACTCCGATTGCGCATCCCCTGCTGATACGGCGTTACCGATTCTAGATCGCGGCGCTCCCGGATCAGACTGGCGCAAGCGTGAGCGAGAGACCGACGTGCAAACAATTGCGAAAAAAGGAATATTAGGACGAGCAAACGAGTGCGAACGAGGAGTGTTTCCGCTGTGGGCGAGGCTAGTTGGCAGCGTTTGCGAGGACGAGGCCGAGAAAGAAAAGCCCGCCAGGCCCAGGATTCCTAAGGGAAGAGTTTCGTTACCGGGAGGTTATCCCAGTGTATCGTAGCCACGCGTGTTTGCGATATCGGGATCGCGTCGTTCTGCCGTCGTAGCCGAAATTTTGCGTTGTTTTTGGGCATCCGAGCTCCGCTCGGAATTTTTGTGATTATCGAGTTGTTGTAGCATAATTATATTGGCGATACGACCCCGTCGGCAAGCGAGTCGAGCCCCGAAGTGTCCGGATCATGGGTTTCGCGGATTCCATTATTATCGTGCGTTAGATTCAGCATAAATCATCTCTCTGGAGATCGCGGCTCGGTAATACGACGTAATATAATAATCGCGAAATCTCTCGCCCGTCTAGCGTTTAAGTCCGGTATATGTGAGTAGTCAGCCATGCAGTGTGAGCGTGTTTCGCGATCCTGTATGTCTTTGGTTAGTCGTCGAGTGTGTTTCGCGTGGAAATAATTCTGCTTATGTACATCGTTTATCGAATCACACGCGTAAAGTGGATTAGTGATCGAGTGATTTCGCGGTTGGTGCGTAATTGTACGGAGTGTTGCGAGCTATATTTACGCGGTGCATGCTTAAGGGTGCACTGGATGCATGTGGTAACCGTACGGCATGTTAAAATAGCGAGCGAAATATTATCCACGAGGGGTCCGATAATCGACCCGGTATAATTGCGCAGACACAGACCGGATCGACTTTGATTTAACGGCGTCTTTTTCTGTGGCGCTAAGCCGTTTCTAATATCCAGTCTCGCTTCCGCGAATTTATCGACACCGAGCATACACCGCTTATCTTGATTTATCATTCGAACACACCTTTTCTAAATTAATTAAGCTGTTATTTCTTTGTTACGCTGGCTGAATTTACTGTTCTTTTACGCGTATTTGTCGCCTCTCGCCTCCATATAGCTTTCGTACAACATACGCCTTGCCCCTCTACCGTTAGGTGAGCTAGTCTGCCCGCGACGAAATCTATTTCTTTCCTCGCGTCTTTTTCGTGCTTATCTCGCGTATTTAACGAATTGATAAAGTGCCGTATCAGGCGCCCAATTTAAATTCTCGTGAGTTTTAAGGTTTCGTCACGACACGCGCGGAACACCTTTCACTCCGTTCCCTCCCGGCGTGCAACTATTTCTCAGTTTTTGTTTTTGTCGACGATCCCTTTTCCCATATCTCCCGACCGGCTAATCGTACTCCCGTTCGCCGATGCAATGGAACATCCACGCGAAGAAATCGCGACGGCGGACGCGCGTAGAGTTCGCGGAGGGAAAAGACGTCGCAATGCAATGGGAAAACGTGCAATACGGGCACCGCAACAACAGATACGATGGAGGGAAGTTGGAAGATAATCAAAGACTTACAACTATAAACAGGAGAAGAAGTACTGGAACCCAAACCCAGGAGACTGAGAAATGAGTGGATTGATCAGAAATGTGTGGAGAAAATAGAGGTAAGAAATAAAACCTGCAAGAACTATTTAGATAGATTTACACGCGGAAGGAGAGAGGAATATGAGAAAGCGAGGAGAGAAGCAAAAAGGATTATTAGGAATAAGAAAAGGCAGCACCTTAATAGTATAGTGTTGCAAGTGGAGCAAAATTTTAAGACAAACAGACCAAGGGAAGCATATGAAGCAGTGAACCTGTTTAGAAAAGGATATAATCCCAGAGCGTCCTTATGCAAAAAGAAATGACGGATAATTACCGAGAAGAAAGAGGTTCTCAGCAGAGAGGAATCATTTCGTGCGCTTCCTCAATCTGGACCTAGGTCAATATGAAGATCAATCAATGCGGAGTTTGATGAGAGTGACAATCTGGAGAGCCTACCAACAATGATAGAAATTAGAGAAGCGGTAAGAAATTAGAGAAGGGCTAAAGAATAACGAGACGCCAACGACAGATAACATCCCGGCGGAACTAATAAAGCACGAAACACTATTAATAAAATTACAGCTGCTCTTCGACGAAATATGGAAAGCGGAAAAGATATCAGAGGATTGGCAGGCGAATATTATCCATCCGATATTTAAAAAAGGCAATAAGTTAAACTGCGAAAACTACTAAGGCATTTCACTTTTGAACACAGCGTATATAAGATCTTCGGAAGCATAATCAAAAAAAGACTGGAACCGTACGCGGAAGAGATTCTAGGTGAATATCAGGCTGGCTTTAGAAGAGGCAGTTTGACTAGCGATCAGCTGTTCGTGTTGAGGCAGATAGCCAAAAAATTCTGGGAATTCAACATCGACCTGTACCATGTATTTTTTTACTTCAAACAGGCTTACAATAACATATCCAGAGAGAAACTATGAGATTCTTCGGGAATTCCATATCCCATCAAAATTGATAAGAATTATCAAAGCAACCATGCAGAATAGGGAATATGTAAGAATCGATGGAGAACTGACAACGCCCTTCCAAATCAAAAAAGGGTTAAAGCAAGGTGACGGATTGGCACCTATGCTTTTTAACCTGGCATTAGAATACGCGATTGAAAAACCCACGAACGAATTGACGTGAGCTTGATGATCATGCAGAGATCGATGCATCTAGCTGCATATGCGGATAATATTGACATTTTGGGAAAATTTATCATCTCGATTAAAGAGGCATTCCTCAGGAGGCTCAACCTAGAGAATGCGGCTAGGGAAATCGGACTCAAGATTAACGCAGATAAGACGAAAATAATGGTACAAAGCAGAAGAAAAAACTGGCTAAAACCTCACGATGGGAGAACATAACCTCGAAGTAGTGCAGGAGTTCTCGTATTTAGGCGCAAAACTAACGAGCAACAATGACGAAGAAACAGAGATAGAAAAACGAATTATCGCTGCAACAAGAACCTACCATTCACTGTTTCCAATCCTAAAGTCGAGAAACATCCACATAAAAACTAAATTAAGAATGTACAAAACAATAATTCGTACAATAATGATCTGGTAGCGAATCATGGACGATCACGTCGGGTATAGTTGAAGAAGCTGAGCAGTTTTGAAAGAAGGATACTGCGCAGGATATTTGGGCCGATGAGAGAGGAGGAATGTTGGAGAATACATTAGAATCACTAGTTGTATAGTTTGTACAAACAACCTAGACTGTCGATGCACGTGAAATTGCAGAGACTCCGGTGGAATGGCCACGTCCAGCGAATACAGTAAGGATGTGTACTTAGGAGAATTTTGGAGGGAGAATCCGGGGGTAAGAAATCTGTGGGAAAATCTAGAGCTAGATGGGTGGACGGAGTGAATGTGGATACTAAGGATATCCTGGTACTCCGAAGTTGGAAGATGGAGTTGAGAGATCGGGAAGTTTGGGGGTGGTGGATCGAGGAAGCCAGGGCTTGATTTGAGTTGTAGAGCCATTAGAAGAAAAAAAAGATAAATTCTCTGGAGAAAATGAAAATGCATATTATTTCTATTCAAAAAAATTACATTATTATATTCTCCCCCAAATAAATATTTTGCATAATATATTAAATAGCACTATTATATTGCGGATTTTATTACAAATAAATAAATCATAAAAAATTACTTAAGGGGATCCTTGAGCGATGGACAAACTTTGATGGATTAGCGCCCTCGTCTAAACTAAATTTGTCGATAATACCGGCATTTGTAATTCCGCTATTATCGATAGTATTAAATTAATTCAAACATGCATAATAGAAGATGCAATTTTTGCATTGTGTTCCATATATTCAAATAAGAATATTACAATATACTGCTTTTGACTGCTTTATCGTCTAGCATTAGATTACATCCAAACATATCGAAGCATGTGATAGTAAAATATACATGTGTGTCTTTATTGCATTTAAACACAATTTGAATATTGCTTTATAATGTTACATTATAATGTTTACTCTTCTATATATTTTTTGAGAAAAATGTCTTTTGGTCATTTGTGTTTATATTTTTATCAGAATTGGAAAGTAACGCGTTATTTGTAACGTTGTTACCGTTACAGTTACTTTTTTGCGAAATTCAAGAATTCCAACATAATCCGGGCCTATACTTTGAAAAAATCGGAGAACTATATTTTATTAAGGAAACATGGAAGTTAGTAATTAAATTAGACAATATTAAACAATAGAAATGAACAAATATCAAATTATTTATAACAGACTGAAAAAATGTGCGACATCATGAAACTACAAAATCATTATCATCGGGATGCATGTAATACGCTCGATATAATAACGAAAAGGGAAACCAAATAATTTAAAAATATAATGACACAAATTCAGACGATTTATAGACCACCGATTAACCGACGTTGAGGACTGATAGACGGAATAAGCTCGATAGCAAAATCATTATTCGGAACGATGGACGCGAATGACGAAAAACGTATTAATGAACAATTAGATTTATTAGAAAATAGGCAACAGATAATACAACACGTAGCTAAAAATCAAATAAAAATATTATAACCAAATAAATAGTATTATGATACACATTGAAAAAGTAGAAGATATAATAGATCGAAAACATAGATCTGCAACAACCTATAACAGTATACACTGATGGCACCGAAATAAACGAATATTTCATAATAATTACCGCAGTCATTACAGAACTTATACGGAAAATATAATCGAATATTTAACGTATACACGAAAAGAAGCAATGCATTCACAATTAATGTCAATTATTACAAATCTAAAGGAAGCGAGACAACAATTGCAACAAGGACTGTACTTTCCCTTTAAAATTCACGCCGAAGATTGGCTAGCAATAAAGGAACATACCACAACAAGCGCGTTTTACGATAAAAGAAATATTTATGCTATATTATAATTTCCGTTAATCACACAATCAAGTTATAATGTTATAAATGTAATAACATTTGTCATACCTACATATAATAACACATTTATTGTAACACAAATAAATACTATAATTGTCGAAGATAAGGAAAAACTAACTTATCTTAGAATAACGGAAAACAATTTAAGAAATTGTATAAAAATAGACACTAAGTATACATGCGAAAATGCGGTACCGATATATCGCACGAGTCGAAACGCGCCGTGCGAAATACAATTATATACATAATCACAACACAATTGTAAAATAAAAATAATAAATTCAAAAAACGCAATTTGGACTAGATTACAACAGCCACACACTTGATTATACGCAATTAACGCCGATCAGCAAATAAATATACAATGCGATAAGCGAACCAAACGCAAAAAAATTATTAAAAATACAGGAAAAGTTTTATTAAGAGGAAAATGTAAACTAACAACGCCAAATGATATAATCGACAAAAACCGCATACGAAGTAAATATAGAAATATAGAAACCTATTTACCAGAGTTAAATATTACGCTCCTACAAGACAAAAATAACACACTTTGACAACGAAACTTTAAAAGACGTGACATTACATCGAGCGGAATTAATAAAATTGTTACGTCCGGACCCTTTAAGAGCCAGCGAGAGGGCGTAACCTATTTAACTCCGCTAGACAAGCGCTAGACAACGAGTGTCTCGGAGACGAACGAATTGACCAGTTACCTAAGACAGGTCAACGACCGGAAAGGTCGCTCTTACTCTGTCAGGCCGTTCGTTCGGTGGTCTCTTTTTCGGTAAAGGAACTAAATCCCTATTACCAAGGACGGGACCTTGTGCAATATCTGAGTACGGGAGAGAGAATATGCAAGAGGGGGAGGATATGCAAGAAAAAGGGAATTGTTTATTATTATTTTCTTTTAGATATATCAAATTTCCATGTTTATTTAATAAAAAGAGAAAAAAAACAAATTACATAGATTACCTAATTTAGCATAGTTACATGGTTTATTCCTTAGTTTTATGAGTTATAATTATTCCTTATTTATATATTTTGTGTGTCTGTATGTGTGTGTGTATGACTCTGGGATTTCTTCTATTACGCAATGTAGAAGGGGGAAATTGTTCCCAAAGGACCTCGGTGGAAGGGCGATGGGATATCGACATCCAGGGAATCACGGGATTACGGTGTCTCCGGGGGTAGGGCCTCCGTTACTGCGATCCGCAACTCTGTGAGGTCCTCTGGGCCTGGCCCTATGCAAATGATTCCATCCGGAAGTGGGTCGTAGATAGGAGGAAATTGTCCCAATATCCAGAGGCGGAACTGGTCCTTGGTCAGCCTTTGCTGGTTTGGTTGTGATTCTGGTTCTGGTCGAGGTGTGTCTTCGGTCCCTGAGGATACTTCCTCCGGATTGAATCGGGAAGCCGGCGAGGGAAGTGGTTCGCCTTCGGAGTTAATACCCCGTGGTTCTTCGATTGGATGTTCTTGGTTAAGGGGGCGATGGGGGGGAAGAATAGGGGAAGTCGCTTAAGACAATGGAAGGAGTGGGCGACGCTGCTCTCGAGTGGGTAGGAAAAGTTACAGAAGAAGTAAGGGAAATCGGAGAGTGAGGAGTGTCAGCCATGAATAGATTAATGTTAATATTAATATTAGTACTATCCGTGATGTTAATCTCTAGTTCTGCCTGAGCCCGAGCCAACTTCTTCTTAAGCCGTCTGTTCCGACGATTACGCTTTACCGATGCACGGGAGGATCGCTTTTGGGTTACTCCTTCCACTGAGGGAGGATATAATGATAATAAATAAAAAAAATAATAAAAAAGGCGGTTTGGCGATATAAGGAAATCCGAAATAATTCTTGGGATTTGTTTAAAGTTAGACTTTAGATTAAATACTCGATCTTATATAGATTTTTTTTCCGATGTGATGTATATTAATTTGTATTTGTTTATTACATATACATTTTGAGTTTTATATAAATTATTATATGAGTTAAGACTCACGAAGAGATTAAAGTAAATTGGGGATCGCTCTTGGGGAATATGAACGACCCTTAGTAACTGATAGTAGGCAGAGAGAGAGAGAGTCACGGGTAGCTCTGCAAAATGCAGACAATCCTTAGTGACTAATAGCGAGAGGGAGAGAGAGAGAGAGAGAGAGAGAGAGAGAGAGAGAGAAAGAGAGAGAGAGAGAGAGAGTTACGGGTAGCTCTGCAAAATGCAGATGACTCTTGGTGACTGATAGAAGGAGATAGAAAGAGTAATTTTAATTCCGATAATGACTCTAAATTGTTAGTAATTGTAATATTTCGAAAGCATTCAGTAGAATTTTAATTAAATGATTAAACCCAAGAATTGTTTCGGACTAATTAATTGAAGAATTTAAGCACTTACTACTTATCGAGTGCGGTGGTGTTTGGCTTGTGAAATCTCGTAATCCTTGGCTCACGAACTCGGCAGGTGAAGGGTTCACACTATAAAGTTTTTTCTTGCAACGCAAAGTCTTTATAAAACACAAGATGCACTACACAGTTTTGATCAACTATAATTCAAACTATACTATGACTAAAAGGATGGGTAAACCTTACTGATAAAAAGAAACGTCAAAGAGAGTGTATGAACTAGATGTACACTAAGAGTTGCGCGACTTGGAAAAAATTCCCAAATGATCTTTCGACGGATATTCCGGTGCTTATTAACCTCCTTTGCTCCTCCTCTCCATTGGTTCGTTAATCTAGTTTAATCTATTCACAGAATAGTTTTTCCTATTCACGCTCTCCGATTTCTCCTAGGGCGTTCCTTTAAGTTTTTAAATCTTAGGTGAAGACTATTGGTGAAGACTTTTGCTTATAATATTGAATTCGACCAATGAAGAGTAGTGACTATCGAGCAAAGGTGAGGTTTTCGTTTTTCAGATTAAGTCATGCGCGGTTCGTTATAACTAGCTAAGTTGACATTTTACTTGAAATTTATGATAAACAGATAAGAGGGTGGTCTGGCAGGCAAGCGTGTGGTGTCAAATGTCGCGGGTATTCGATTTCGGATCATTTGTGAATAGCTCTGTACCTTGCTCTCCTTTTTGTTTAGAGTTCGTGGGTCTGATACCCGAGCTAGACTATCTCGCTGTCTGTTTATCATCCCATATTCACATGGTTTAAAATTTCTAACGTTTGATAGTCTGTTATCCTTTGTTTAAAATTCTCGACTTTCAGAATTGTAACATTTAAATTTATAGATCTGTTTTTTTTACTTGACTTTCGACAGCGAGATTACACGGTCTTGCTTCCCAGACTTTGTCTGTTTATTGTTTCTGTTAGACGTAGATTATTTCTTAGAACCTAAATTTATGTCTCTAGCGAATTTTCGATGAAAGAAAACAGTTGGTGAAAGAAATCATGTAGTCTGCCGAACGTAATAATTTATAAGTTAGTAAAAGAAACACACAAAAGACTCGTGAAATCTACTGGACGTAACAAAATTAAAAACTGAATTAGAAAAATTAAACAATAATATACAAGATAACGAACAAAATTTCTTTATTCAAAAACAATTTGTCTACCCAATGGCAACGAGCAGACTAATAACAATAATTATAATAGCGATTGTAATATACACAATTATAAAAAATAAAAAGAAGAAAATATAATAATCATCGGTAAGGATATGCGAGAAGAACGTATATCTTATAGACTTCTAAAACCGATATTAAAACGTAGTTTAACAAAGGGAGGGCACGTTAACCGGGAAACGGATTTTAATGAAACTTTGTAATATTGTAGTACTCCCTTAGCGATATGACCATATATGGTTGTGTCGCTCGTTTCGACTCGAGAGTTTTTATCACCAGATGTTTGTCTTCTGTTGAATGCAGATGGTGTTACAATCAGCTATGTGAAGTTAGACTCATAATTTTAACCAAGTACCAACATGTTTTAGGCTGGATTCGGGGAGCACGCTTTTAGCGCTATGAGCGTGCTCTATCTGTGTTATTTATTGAAGTTGAATAAGGATAGAGCACGCTCATAGCGCTAAAAGCGTGCTCCCTGAACCCAGCCTTAATGTGTACAATTGAGGAGATAAATAAACAGATAAAATTATAACCTTCAAACATCGTATTTTAATATTGTTGGAAGAGTATAAATATTAAATTATAACTGTAAGTTTTTATTTTATTATTAAGTTTTTGTTTCTCATTGTAACGACAATAATTACTTAAATGGTATGAAATTTTTAGATTTTTTGCCTTGGTGTCATCCAAACATTTATAATTATTTTTTTAAATGACTGATAAAAAGCAAAAACTGAAAGAGTTGATGGCTATTGTTTCATTTTCAATTGCGCGTCCAAATCGATCAGTGATGTCGTTGCCGTTTGAATTCTTCTTGTTCAAGTTCTTCATCTTGCTCAACAGCTTTGGCTGTCAGTTTCGACAGCTTCGACATCGCCAATCGGTTTGGACACGCAATTGGATAGTTCGAAGAAATCGAAATCTCAGGGGGATAATTTATTTAGCGGACGAAGAATTGAGATTCGAAGACAGCGAATGTTTCCAAAGATTCTTCAGGATGCGTATTGATTTATTTGATCAACTTGTTGATATGGAATCATTTATACAACGTCAAAAAAAAATATGAGAGAATGTATCTCGCTGAGAGATCGTGTATCAGTCACTCTGCGATTTTTAGCCACCGGTGAAACTATAGAAGTTTAGAATATTCTATAAGAATTTCAGTATGTACCATTTCTCGTGTCATTCTTGAAACAAGTCGCATTATTTATGTGAAGTTCTTTGAAGAGATTATTATTTAAAGGTAAATAAATAAAACACGATATATGAACTTCTGAAATTAATAATGAAGATATATTTAACATATACTTTTTACAGACAAGTACAAATGAAGAGTGGGCAGAAATTGCAAATAATTATTTTCAACTATGGAATGTTTCAAATTGTATTGGCTCTATTGATGGGTGACATATAAAATTCAAAGTGCTATTTAAGGATGGATCATTGTATTATAACTATAAGAGTACCAACAGCATTGTTTTATTAGCAGCAGTTGACGCTCTTTATCAATTTATTTATGTCATTGGCATTAATGGCAGAATAAGCGACGGAGGAGTTTTCCGCAGGAATGGGAATGTTACTCTATAAAAGTAACGAGTTACCGTTATCGTTATTTTTTGTAAAAAGTAACTTGTTACGGTTATTTGTTAATGATTTTAAAAAGTAACGCGTTATCGTTACCGTTAGTTAAAAAAGTAACGATTCGTTATTTTCTCGTTATTTTTGTTTTTTGTAGTGCTAAAACACATATTAAAATAAGCTACTAGATTATAACATTATTTAATAATCGATATTAAATGTAATAATCTATGTTACAATTAAAAACTCTACACTAGTTTCTATATAGCAAACGTTTTTTATATTAAATTTATTTAATGGTTCTAATCTTTACTTTTTAGTATACTTGTCTTTATAGGAATTACTGGCAGTGACTATCTGAATTCAGTTTATGATAGAAGGCTACAAAATATATTTCAAAAAATAAGTATAAAATATATTATAAAATAAATAATAATAAATAGGTAAATAAATAATAATAAATAATAATAAATAAAAATAAATAATAATAAATAAAAATAAATAATAATGAATAGGTAAAAAACCTGCATAAAAGGGGATCCTTCTCGTATGATTTTGACCTTGACATATGTTATCAAAATCATGACCCTAAACAACATACAAAAGGTTTTAGCTGTCGGTCATTATTAATTAAAAAGTTATTAATCAAAAAGGTATGAAAAATATATCAGTTATTTTGATAAACCTGCATAAAAGGGGACCCCCCCTCGATCTTAATCTTGACATATGTGCGCGAAAGTTATGTGGACGCAAGAGTGAGCGTGCCGTGGAAAATCAAGCGCGAAGTGAGGCGGACACCGGACGGATGCACTCGCGAGTATTACAACGAAAATATCGCAACGCGATTATGTCTTGCACGATGCACACTATGTATTTTCTGATCACAAGACAGATCGAGTGTCACACGACTGTGATCGTAATTCGCACGCGGCGGATGAACAGCGATAAATCGCTTGTCGGAATAACTCCGGTAGTTACACAACGGCACTGAAATATATGAATATTTCTCCACGAAACCAAATTTCTGTTATCACTAGAATAGCGTGCACACGTCGATTATTCTCAGCGGACTGTTTGGGGCCCGGCAGTCGGCTCACTTTTATTGAGTCATTGCCTTCTCGAAGGATCCAGAAGGTTCCCAAAATTTGCTTATATCCGCCGATCGTTTTTATGTGACTTGTTTGTCACAATTTCAACTTAGAAAAGGATGACAGTGTTTGTTGATGCCACGCGTTTTCGACCGATCGCAAAAACGCCGTCTCGCATCGCGCGCCCTACAACGACGCAGTCGCGCGGCATCTCCATGCTGAGTTCGAAAAAGAATGACAATCTAGAACAACATATGTTGTCGAGGTCACGTCTTCCTGAATCACCTTGATTTTGAAATAAGAGGCGGTCACGACCTTATTAAAAAGTTATTAACAAAATAAGTATTATAAATTTACATTTTTGACATCATATATATAGCAAATATATGTGAACACTCATAATAATACCGCTTACTTTTGCTTAACAAGCGCTTTATATATATACAGAATTGTTATTGCAGAATTATTATTACAAGAATCACCTTCAACATATTTCGTATTTATACATTTTCATTGCTTAGTCTGCTTTAGATGTTTCAGTCTGCTTCAGATAGTTTACTACATACTAGATTCTTATTTACCTCTCAACGAGTATCAAGATTAAGTTTAAAAAGTTATTAACAAAAAAGTTTGAAATATACCAAAATACATGAAATATATCAAATATATGCATGGATAGGAAGCACGCGCGCGCGGTGGACTTTGCTTTACAATGTAGCATGTACTTTGTAAGTTGTAAAGCGAGGTTCGCTCTGCCTACCGGCGGGGGGTGCGAGTGGGAGGCCAAAGGCCCGCCTTGCCCCCCCCCCCCACCGTGTGCATGTGCGTGTGCGAGTGCACGTGCGCGTGCGTGTGCGTGCGTGCGTGTGCAATCAAACATAGAATTCCATTTAAATAACATAACAAATTATTGAATTAAGAAAATAGGTTTATTATTTAAAATAACTTTTATATTTATAAATATAATGTACAGAAAATTTTCTTACTTTGTAATAACAGGAGTTTTCAAGTATACACCACATATCTCTTTTATTTTATCAACTACCTGCGTAGACTGATTTTGTTTGTTCCATAGTTTCGTCAACTTGACAAATACCGCTTTGTATTGTTTTCTATACAATGTCATTCTCTAAAGCCTTTTCTAAATCTTTTACAGCAATTACATTTAATAAATGACTAACACATTTATGATGTGCAGAAAGAGTGATCACGTCTTCTATATCTATCAAATTTTCTTCTTCATTCGTAATTAGTAACTCATTTAAATTATGAAATTTTATAGATTTTTCATCATTATTTTTTTCAAAAATCCTAAAAAACAAACAATATTAATTTCTATTAGTATGCAAAAACAAAAAATTTTATTATAAATATATTAATATATATCAAACATTGCAAAAAAATGTTAAAAGATATATTGAGTAAAATTATATATAAATAAAATTGTAAAATATTATCAAAACGCTTTTACAAAGTTTGATCCACTGTCGGTCGTTGTACAACAAACTTTATTTTGAATATGATATTCTAAGAAGAATTAATAGCTTTAGCTAAAATATCATAGGTGCTTGCCTTTTATTCGGCGACAAACAAATGTCGCCGATTCTTTTCTTAAAGTTGTAATCAATTCAATGGACTGTTATTTCTAAATAGTTCTTACAAAATTCAAATACGTTAATTAATGAAAAATTAAAAAGTAAAACTAAGTGTTTTTTAATGTATTATATAAAATTTTCATTAATTAAATATAAAAAAATTTATATTATTAACTTTTTCATTTTATTCCATAGATCTGCTAGTTGATACTATTTCTACATCAACTAATTTATTTTTAGGAGCCGTTGTCATTGCACAAAATGTTTCTTGAAGTTTTTTCTTTACGGTTTTCCTAGATATTATTCAAATAGATGACGGCAATTCGTTTCTCACTATGTCTATAAATGTTGAACTGTCTATAACCTAGAGAGGCTGAAAATCTTCGATAATAAATCATAATATAGCTTTATTTAATGTTTTTTAAATTACTGCAAACTTTTCAGAGCCCCATCTTTCTAATTTTTGCTGTTTTTGTTTGTTATCAAACGTGTTCTCATTTAGTCATTTTAGAAGTGCACGTTTTGCGTTTTCTATAATTTGTAAATATTGTGGATGTTTGCCTAAAAATTTATAATATATTATATATTACTACATTAACATTGTATGTGTAAACAAATAAAAAAATCTTTTAAATTAATATAAATACAAAATCTCAAAAACTTAACATATAAGAAAACAATCTTGATCTATATGTATATGTCACATATAAAATATAAATATAAAAAACATGCAATAATATTATAATATATATGTGAAATATAATATAAATATTAAATTTAATTGAAGAAATACTATTTACATTTATATGCTTCTTTAAATTCGCCGATGAACTTTTATTAGCATGTAACATGTGATTTTTCCACCCACGCAAAATTTGCAAGAAAATGCAAAGTTGTTTTCACTACTAAAAGTAGGTTGAAAAATAAACACTTCGGAGAATGCTGGCCATGGCATTTTTTTGATTACGACGTATTTGCTTTTTCATTTATTACTTCACTCGAGGATGGGTCCTTTTCATTGATCTCACTCGATGTTGTATTCATGTTTTCACTTATTATTCCACAACTATTTTTCATACTTATAACGCAAATTACAACCAATAGAACTGTTATAGCCCAAATAGCTATAACCGAATTATTATTAATATTAAATAGCTTAAAGAAATATTTCTTAACACAAATTAGAGAGATATTGCAAAAGGCGTATAACGTTACCAGCGCTATAAAGCAAGCCACGCGCCGAGGCTAAGCGATTGCGAAAAGGATCGAACCATCCGGAAATGCAAGGAATTTCGAACGATCTCAAATTGCATTTTGACCTAATGATTCGACACAACCACATATGGTAGTGTCGCTAAGGGATCCCCTCCAAAAATCAAATTCCTCCCCCCCAAAATCAATCAAACAGGAAACATACACAAGAAATAAAAAGATATCACCGCGAATACGCGGCGGGCAGTCTTGACTATCAATCTATATCGGGCAGTCATTATCACCAATTAATATTGAACAGTTAGCGCGATCATCTCAAGTCTAACCGCGACTCAAATTATTACGCGAACGAAGCCACAGCTGATCAAGTGACCGTGACCGCGATATCCGATTCGCGCAGACGTAACCCTACTGTGATACGCATAACTGTGAAGGGGAACGAAAAGAAAGTGATTCAATATATACAAATAAAACTGATTTATTCAGACGAAAAATTATAAAATTTTCAATAAACCGGCTCCCGACACCGTTCTCGACTCCTAAGCCTTTGGTGGCGAAATCCCAAAATTCCAGTGCCTTCTCGCGAGGCACAATAGAACAAAAGACACAATGTATGCGCAAAGAAATAGCGCGATATGCAAGAAATAAATGATAGGAAGTACATGATTTTGAGAAACCTTCACTTGCGCACAGTACAATTGGACACGTTGCAATTGCACACTGTGTTATTAGACACATAAAGTTGCGCACCGTTCGATTGGATACATTTCATTTCACTTCTCGTGTTTATTAACGTTAACACGGATAAACATGAAGTGATAGAAGTGGAGTAGTATAGCTAGGCCGTTTCTAACCAAGCTCCTCTGAGGGAGATGATGAGGGACGAGGAGAAATCGCGCGGGGGATATGATGTCACAAAAGGGGGGATATGGCGCGAGAGTATGACGTCACAAAGCGGGGGTATGACGTCACGAAGGGGGTATGGCATGGGGGATATGACATCACTCGAGGTATGATGTCACGCAGGAATTCGCGGCGCGATTGGTTGGCGAAGGGTCCGCGGGGAAAAGGGGGAGTGCGGCGCGATCGATTGGTGAGGGATCCGCGGGGAAGAGAAGGATCCGGAGCCCGATCGGTTGGTGCGGAGTCCGCGAGGAAGAGAGAGATCTGTGGCGCGATCGGTAAGTGCGGGGTCCGCGAGGAAGAGAAAATTAGCGCGCACATGGAATTGCATGAATGTGAAAAAAGGATAGCGTTAGGCATTCGCGTGAAAAAGACAGCGCGAGGCATACACGCGAGATACGAGTTCGATGGTAGATATGAGGGAGATAGCGTGAGGTGTTGCATGGACGTGGGAAAGGCATAGCGTGTGGCGTTTAGGAAAAGGATAGCGTCCACATTGGCGTGGGAAAGAGAGAGATAGTAGTATGAAAAGGAAGCGCAGAAATAATTATATATATATATATATATATATATAATAATAAAAGTATTTATTTAAAATATAATATGTGTATAATATAAAGTGTATGTGTGTGTAAAATATAAAAAAATTTAATATAAAAATTTAAAAAATAAAAATAATAAAATATAAAAATAATAAGCGCTATCTGAAACAGATAACAATAGATTTTATTAGTTAAATAATAATAATATTAATGTATTAAAAAATTTGGAAAAATATATATATTTATTTTAATTTATGCAAATGGAACACATGTTGCACGGCAATATTTGATGCAACGGCCTGCCGCACTGTCTGCAATATTCGTCCAATATCAATTCGTAGAGGGTGCTTTGATGTTCTCGCACAACATGAATGGAAAACAAGTCTGAAATGTTTAAAAAACATGTGCAAAATTTAATATGTTCTTCTATATAATATAAATATATACAACACATTTTAGTTCCACCTAAATCGTTTATTTGCACTCTGTTTATAATTCGTTCTTTAATGTCTGCAATATCATCACCGTCACTATCATAGTCTGAATCTTTAGACAGTATGCGTCCAAAATATTTCCAATGTCCATTAATTGATCGTCCCCATCAGCATCGTTATTGTCCAAATTATTTTCATCAATGAACATCACTTCATCGTCATCAATCACAATAACTTTACGTCACCCATAGCGCAAAAATTCGCAAAAAGTTATTAAAAAAACGTACGATTTGACAAGAATGTCGTAAGAGGGTTGACTGCATAATGTTGCACGCTTCTCTCGAGTATATATTTTAATTCTATATCTTTGTCTCTTTCTAATGGGAGTATCACGTCTCATCTACATCATCATTTTTCTACATTTCTAGCAGAATGTGTTGATGAAAATATTTAAGTTTTGTCGACTTTGCATATGTTATAAAGGATGGAAGAAATAATTAAAATTAGGTAGATAAATAGTAAAATAACTTATTACAAGCATCACAAAGAATGTCATTTACAGCGCATGCTAATAATTCACAATCAATAAGTGATTCGTTGTCAAATATATCATTTTCAAGTACCGCTTTTACAGCATCACATTAGTAACATTATTACGTTGCAAAACATTAACAAATTATTTAAATTTTTTGTTAACTATATGTGTATTTTCACACAACCAGTAATACATATGATCAATACATTTTTCAAAATCAAATAAATATAATACATTTTGTAGTTTCATGTATAAAGAATTATCATACATTGTC
Organism: Cataglyphis savignyi; assembly: GCA_039654445.1. Lineage (NCBI taxonomy): Eukaryota > Metazoa > Arthropoda > Insecta > Hymenoptera > Formicidae > Cataglyphis > Cataglyphis savignyi. The sequence goes on along the minus strand of JBCEZY010000024.1, from coordinate 1,067,628 downwards.
ATTTTTATAATATCTGAATCAGATATTTTAACCACTTCGATTATTAAATCTCGAATCCGCAATGGAGATGATTGTACAAGTCGTTCGATGTCTGCACGTTTCTGCATCAATGATTTCTACATTTCAAAAGGCAATATTATTTAATTGCCCCGGTTATCGCCAAGAACCAATTCCACGCAAGATGTAGTCTCAACGCTTATTCCAATTTTCAAATATTTGTATGAAGTTGGGATTAAAGCGTATCTTCTGCCAAGTATGCGACGAGACTCGAATAAAACGGTATAAAATAATATTTTAATATTTATTTAAATATTTATTTAAGGAAAAATATAAAATGTTTTAAGTTAATCAAAACTTACTTGGCACATTTCTTTTTCTTATACGGTGGAGCGTCTTGAATTGGAATATAATAATTCATGCGGTTTCCTCCAGCGGGTTCAATAGTCGTTCGATAGTTGTTTAAAGTAATTCGATAGTGATTTAATATTTGTTTAAAGTGGTTTGATAGTCGTTCAAAGTGGTTCAATAATCGTTCAAAGTGGTTCGCTATTCGTTCGATAGCTGTTCAAAGTGGTTCGATAGTCATTTATTGTGGTTTAATAGTACTTTACATTTATAATATATTATTTAAAAGATTTTAACTGTAGAAAGTGGACTGTGGAACATGCTAGCTTTCGTTTTATTATCGCGTGTAAAAAGTAAGCGTTCTTTGTAAGTAATACATCCCTTACTCTAAAAATATTTTAATCGAGACCGTGTCTATCCCGTTATGTTTGTCACAAAGTGTTCGCTTGTCATAACGTTTATTGTGTTAAAATGTTTCGCCACAATCTGGTAAGTAGTATCCAGTATCTTCGTATGTGACATTATGTGTATTTATTAATTAATAATATATTTCAGTTTGTGCAAATTGATGTCATCCACAGCCAATACATGCGGTGGCAAGGAAGTATACGGTGGTCGCATGCGCATTTGTGCCTTATGGGAAGGCACTGGATTTTTTGAGATTCATCATTAAAGCTTAGGAGCCGAGGACCGTGTTGAGAGCCGTTTGATTAGGAAACTATAAATTTTTATTTTAAATAAATTATTCTTCTATATTGAGTCACTTCCTTTTGCATGTCGTCCCTTCACAGCTGTGCGTATCACATAAGGTTACGCCGGCGCGAGCCTGATATCACAATGACGATCTCGAGATCAGCTGTGACTTCGTTCGAGTAACAATTCGTGTCGCGGCTAGACTAGCGATTCCTTGAGTTAGGTAATTCCTTGATTGCGGTAACTGTCCGATATTAATCATTAATAATGACTGCCCGTCACGTATTCGCAGTGGTATCTTTTATTGCCTCTTGTTTGATTTTTTTGGAGGGGATCCCTAGCGACATGACCATATATGGTATATGTGTCGCTTGTTTTGTTAGGCCGAAATGCAAGCTCATTCGAACGAAATTCTTTGCGTTTCCGGTTGTACGATCCTTTTTGCAATCGCTTATCCTCATGGCTCGCTTCGTCAGCGTTTCATACAGCGCTGGTAACATTATACACCTTTTGCAATATCTCACTACTCGTGCTAAGACATGTCTCTTTAAGCTATTTAATATTAATAATAATTCGGTTATAGCTATAATATCCCTCTCTCGTTGAAAAAAAAAAACGGGGTACAACGTTTTTCTTACAATTAGTTATACCCTTCCTTATTCTAATGGTTACAATCATTTTCCGTTTATAATGTTTAATCGTTTCTTATTATCTAAAATTGTGTGCTTAGACTACGCTTTAATATCGGTCTTGGAAATCCATAAGATATATGTTCTTCCTCACATATCCTTACCGATGGTTGCTTTATTTTCTTCTTTTTGTTTTTTATAATTATGAATGTTACAATCGCTATTATAATTATTGTTATTAGTCCGCTCGTTGCCATTGAATAAACAAATTGTTTTTGAGCAAAGAATTTTTGTTCGTTATCTTGTGCATTGTTTAATTTTTCTAATTCAGTTTTTAATTTTATTAATTCCGCCTGGTGTACTGTCACGTCTTTTAAAGTATCGTTGTCATGTATCCTTTTTTTGTCTATACGAGCGTAATATTTAACTTCGGTAAATAGGTTTCTATATTTACTTCGTATGCAGTTTTTATCGATTGAATCATCATTGTCTGACGTTTGTCAATTTACATTTTTCTCTTAATAAGATTTTTAATAATTGTATTTTGAATTATTAATACTGTATTTTTAATACTGCATTAATATTGTATTTTTAATAACTTTTGCGTTTGGTTTTCTTATCGCATTGTATATTTATTTATTGTGTTAATTGTGTATAGCCAAGTATGTGGCTGTGTGTAGTCCAAATTGCTTATTGAGTTTATTGTTTTTGTTTTGCAATTGTGTTGTTGTGACTGTGTATATAGTTGTATCTCGCACAGCGCGTTCCGACTCGTGCGATAAGTCGGTATCGCATTTTCGCATGTATACATAGTGTTTTGTTTTATACAATTCTTTAAATCGTTTTCCGTTACTCTAAGATAGATTAGTTTTTCCTTATCTACGACAATTATATTATTATTTATTTGTGTTTCAATAAATGTATTATTATGTATAGGTACAGGAAGTGTAATTACTTTTATAATGTTGTAACTTGGTTGTGTAATTAACGGAAATTTTAGAATAGTATAAACATTTCCTTTATCGTAAAACGCGCTTATTGGGTATGTTCCTCTATTGCTAACCAATCTTTGGCGTGTAATTTAAAGGAGAAGTACAGTCCCTGTTGCAATTGTTGCGTTGCTTCCTTTAGATTTGTAATAATTGTTTCTATTGGCATTAATTTCGGATGGATTGTTCCTTTTCGTGTTAGATGTATATATGAATGTAATATTTATTAATCCCCTTAAGGTTACAATCTTTTACATTCTTTACTATTCTTCTATCTTAACTTAGCCTATAAGGCTTACATATCTGATAACTCCCTCCTCTTCCTCGTTTCCTCGTCCTCTTCTCTCCCCCTCGCTTCACCAGTGGTCGTTGCTAACCTTCTGCGTCTCCCCTTCATCTCACCACTTCTTGCTTTCCATCCTGCCATCTTCTTCCGCTTCCATATCTCCCACGATCTCCCAATCACTCCTTGCTTTAGCTTCTTACTTCTTCTCCCACCATACCTTTCTCTCCTCATCTCCTTTCATTCCTCATCATCCACTCCTTTCCGTCTACCCATAGTCTTTTGTTGTCCACTAGCGTTTCCTTCCTTCCTCCCTTGCTTTCTTCACCATCTTCCATCTCAGTTTTCTCTCCTCCATTGATAAATCCTCATCCACGCCAATACCCCATTTCCTCCTTATTTTTCCTCTCATTTCCAGCAACTCCTCTCTGTCCCCTTCCTCTTCCATCTTTATCAATAACACTTTCCTTCCTCCTTCACCTTTCCTTTCTACAATCCCTGCTGCCTTCATTCTCCTGTCCAACGTTTCCTCCATTACTATCGTGGCCATCCTCGTCCTTTCTCCCGCGTCCGCTCCTCTCACTTCTGTTCAAATCATATTCCTCCTTCTCCTGCCCCTTCCGCCCCGATCTTCCTTTTCCCTTCTTTCTCTCATTAGCCTCCATCCTTCTTCTGGAACTTCACTTTCACTCCCAGTCTCTTCTTTACTTTCATTCTTCTCCTTCCCTCTCACCTCTCTCTTAGAATCATTTCCCTCTTCTCTCTTTTCGTCTGCTCTTCGTCTCCTCTTTTTCGCATTTCTCTCTCTCCCCTTTCATCTTAATCTCTTCACTCATCTCCGCTCTTCCCATCTTCGTATCACCCATCAAACTCTCATCCTCTTCTCTGTCGCTCCTGTAGCTCCTCTCCTTTGATCCCTTTGCTTCCTCCACGAATATTCCTTTTAAAATCTCTTTATCTCTTTTTTCCGAACGCTCCTCGCCCTCTTCGCATCTTCTGTTCATCCTTCCTTTTAGCTTCTCCTCTTTTTCCTTCACTCCTGTTCCTGCTTTTTCCCCCCTTCCTTCTTCACTTTTCCCTGGCAATTCTCTTTTCTCCTGCCTGCTTATCCCTTTCATCTTGTCCTCCAACTCGCCTTTCTCTGACCCACTCTTCATATCTTACATCGCCACTGTCCTCCCTTCCACCTCTCTCCTCCAACTTCTCATCTCCTCATTCAGTCTACTCAATTCCTTTCTTATGCCCCTCAGCTCCTCCACCAGATTCTCCGTCCATTCTCTTCCCTCCATCCTCTTCTAACCATCTCCGTCTTCCTCCTAACTTCCCCTGCTTCTTCTCTCTTCCTGCGATGCTTCTCTTACACGTCTTCCTCAATTCCTTTACCGCTTCACCTCACTCTTCTCCTCTCACGCTTGTATTCTTTTCTTCTCCACTTTCTTCACTCCACTCTCTCTTTCCCCTTCCCCATCTCCTCCGCTGTCCTCCACTTTCTTCTCACGTTTACCGCTTCTAATCTTACTTTTGACCATTATCTGCAACGTGCTACTGCGTACTATTTCCTCGTTCTGTGTCCGCGTATATTCCCAACGATTTCGACGAGCTCGATCCTTGCAATCCGCACCTCTCTCGGTATTCTCTCCTCAACATTATTTGTCCTCTACAGAAGATGTTCCCTGTTTTACTTTGTACATCTTTACTCTTGACAACATCTCTTCTCTCTCTTTATTTCGTCTCTCTATCCAACCATATGTCTCTTTCTCACACTCTCCCGCCAATTCTCGCCCCTTGTTATTCCCTGCGTCCTTTCGCTCATCAACATCTTCTGTTCCTCTGTCTTTCTTTTGCCTCCTCTCCAAAAAGCGTGTCGTCTTTCAATTGCTTTAATTTTATTAATGATATAGTAAAGTCTGAGTCATATAACATTTGTATTTTCTCTTTCTTTATCTGTCGCAAGGGAATTGTTACTAATAATAATTCGTTTTTTGCTCGATTATGCGGTGCCCCTTTAATATGTGTAATTCAAAATTCGGCTGCGGGTAGCGTTTTCTTCTTAGAGTTCTCTTTTTCTTTTTCGCTCCTGCTACCGTTGGACTTCGAATTTCGTTTGTGTTGACGCAGTAACTTTTTCAGCTTCGAAATTTTTCCGTTTGTTTTTTTATTATTTTCCTTTGATTTATCTTTATTGATTTGTTCTCGGTCATTCGTTTAAATTCCAACATTCTTCACGGTCGGATTTTTTACAGTATTTACAATATTTATTTATTGCGTTTATTCGGGAGAATCTTTCCGGTTTTGGGAACGTGTATCGGCTTTGATAGTCGCGTCCGTAATGTCCGTTTTTTCCGCATTTAAAGCATTGCGGGGTCGAACTTCGAATTTGTTGTGGATTATTCGATTCAAATTTATTCTTATTATAAAAGCCGCTAGATTTTATCGATCCGAGTAATTTTTCTTTGATACTTGCGCCCATTATCGCTTCTTGGAACGTCGTATATCTTTGAGCGCGTACAAGCCTTGAATTAATCGTGAAGACCGATTTGAAAATTTATTAAAGCTTGTTTCTTAATTGTTTCGTGAATCGTGCGCTTTGAGTGTGCGTGGTGTTCCTTTCCTTCGATCATAGAATCGTACAATTTCATCGCTAGTAAGTCAACTCATCCAAACGCGTGCGCGGTTTCATTTAATTTTTGCTTTAGTGAATTAAATTCGATTTGTGTGGTACTTTGTTTAGCTCGATAACAAGTCTCGAGTCGATGCTTTAATTCTTCAAACGTTTGTATGTCATCTCAAAATCCTGCATGATTTTTCCTTTTAGTTTAGTAATCACTTGCATTTAATAATAAATGCAAGTGCATTTAATAAAATCACTTGCATTTAAGATTTTTCGTCCGCGAGATTTATGTTTCGAACGGCGTATGTACAGGCATTTAAAAATTCTTGTAACTTATGTCGCGACGTTCCAAATTCAGGAATCATCTAGCTTCTTTTAGGTGCGTAATGCGGTGTGATGCTTCTTCTGTTTCAAATATCGCAATTAGTCCGTCCGTACATTTCGTTAAACGCGTCGTTATCGCTTTCTGTATTGCGATAATCTTGAGGTATTTCTCTCCTTGTGCCTTCCACCGCGGTTATTTGCCGATTTAGTGAATTCATACTTACGCGTAAGTCGTTTAATATATCAAGAAGATGCGCATATTCTATTCTTTCTTCACGATTCACAGGAGATATAGTATCTCCGCTATAGTTTGGCCCATCTGTCGGATGGATCGCCGCATGTTTTCAATCTCGGCGTCTACAGCGTTTTGCAGTATGTTCGCGAGAGTGTGATCTTGCGGGAGTTGTGTTTCGGTCATATTATTTGCTTGGTGACTATAAATTTCTTTTGGATCAAATTGATCTCTCTCGTATGAGGTTAATGAAAATTCGTGTCGTAAGGATACTGTATTCGGAGTCCTACTAATATATGGTCTCGTGGGTCTAATCTCGCGAGTTGTCAGTGGGGTCAATTGTATTACTCAGGAATAGACTTTCGTAGAAACTATTAAACGGAAATTTGGTTCGGTGACGACGTTCTCCGATAACTCAGATTCGATTTCGCTTGAATATTGCGTTTCTAAATTTCTTCGCTCGCTATTAATATTTTCTCGCTAGGACGAAAAAGTACCTTTCGTGGACAAAATTCGACGAACTATCGAATTCTTAACCGATTTTAATTTTTTTTTATTTTGTTAAGAATTGAATAAGCTATAAACGTTTCCTGCTTAAATTTTAATTACGGTCCAAATAAAAAATGGCAGAAAATAAAGTGAGCATAAAGTATCAAAACTGTATGATTACAAATGAATTCGTAATAAAACGTATATGTAAATACACAAAAACATTATTGTGTTTGTATAATCAACAATTATTAATTTACAGTTTAAATAAAAAAAAAAGTGCGGATCGAAGATGGCAAAAAACTTTACAAATAACCGGAATTTTATAAAATTGGTTTTAATGATATTTCGAAAAATAAGAGAAATTATTTATGTAATTATTGTAAAAAAAATATGGATCTTCTATTTCTATAAAGATGATTTTTGTTATCTTACTTCATAATATGAATATTATATATATATATATATATATATATATATATATATATATATATAAACTTCCGTTTCCGATGTCGGGTAGTGTGCCTAGAGGTGGATTGTCGTGTGTGTTTTGCAGGCTATTGAGGGATAAAGTAAGGAGTCTAAGAGGAGCGAGTGTGATAATGTGAAAGCGTGAGTGTGAGAGAGTGTGGAGAGGTAAAGGATGAAAGTGGAGGCAAGGTGTAGAGTGGAGCGAATATAAGGTTATAAAGGGAGGTGCGGAATATTGTCAATTAGGCCATAGGATATATAGATAGCAGAGAGCGTAGAGCGGATTAGCGGATAGAGGCGAGAGTATTATAAGAGGGCGCAGGAGAACAAGATGGCGCAGTTTGCCATGAAAAACGGCAAGGAAAGAAGAGGTAGCTACGGGAATGTAGAGGAGCTAATAAAAAGGAAAAGAGAGGAGCCGGGGTTAGGGAAGGGAGAAAAGGATATATTAAAGAATAGGAAAAAATCGGGAGGAATAAAAGATGCGGAATCAGGATGGATAGAGGGAGAAGGGGAGTTAATGAAGTTAATGAAAAGCTGAAAATCAGAAGTCAGAAGGAATTAATGAATGTAGTGAGAGGCATGAAGGGGTGGAGGGAAGAAATTAGAAAAATAAAAGAAGTGGTTAAGGAAGAAATCAGGGAACAAGGAGTAAGGATAAGTGAGAAGATAGAAAAAGTAAGAAAGGAGCTTAGGGAGAGTGAAAAGAATGGAAGGAAGAAAGGGAAGAGTTAAAAAATCATATTAAAAAGTTAGAGAGGAAGATAGAAAAGATAGAAAATCGTGATATCGAGAAGGGAATAGGACGGTTAGTAGGGGAGTAAGTGAAGTGATAGGCAATAGGTTAAAAGAGATGGAAAGTAGAATGGAAAGGAAGGAAAGGGAGGAAAGAAGGAGAAACATGTTGATCAAAAAAGTGGAGATAAAAGAAGGGAGAAGGGCGGCGGTGGAAGAATTATTCGGTAATATTGGAGTCAAGGCGGAGATCGAAGAGGTAAAAAAGATAGGTGGAAGTATAGAGAGAGGAAGGGAAATGATGGTAGTAAGGTTTGAAAAAAGAGGACCAAATAAGAGAGGTCTGGAATAAGAAGAAACTTTTGAAAGGTACGAAGGAAAGGATTGTGGAGGATTGAATGTGGAAGGAAAGGGGAATGAGATGGAGCCTAGAAGGGATAGCAAGGGAGGAGAAGAAGGGAAGGAAGGTTTGGATAAGATATGGGAAAATAAGAATAGATGAGAAATGGTGGCGGTGGGATGAGAAGGAGGAAGTGCTAAAGGATGGGAATGGAAACTTAAAAAAGGGTGAACGGGTAAGGGGGCGAAAAAAGGATAGAGCGTAGTTTTTTGGAACGTAGGGGATAAGAAATAAGGGAAGAGACTTATGGAGAGAAGTGGAGGAGTGGGATGTGGTGGTGATGTTGAGTGAAACTTGGTTGGACAGAAAAGGATGGGGTAGCTCGAGAGGATACTTGCTGAGAAGATTTAGATAGTAAGTGCAATTAGCGGAGAGGAAGAATAAGAAGGGGAGGGCAATGGGAGGGATGTTGATAGGAATAAGAAAGGAATTGAAGGTAGAAGAAGTGAAGGCAAAAAAGAGAGATGGATTAATAGAAGTAGCGTTAAAAGTAAAGGGCAGAAAATGGAGCGTGATAGGAGTATATGTTAGAGGGGATATGGAGAAGAAGCTGGAAAAATTGGACGAATGGGTGGAGAGAAAGAAAGAAAACAATTGCATATTGATTGGGGGGGGGACTTTAACGCAAGAACAGATGAGGAGGGGAGGAGTAATAAGAAAAAGGCATGACGAGGAGGAGGGAGTGGAAAGAAGGTCGAAGGACAAAAGAATTAATAAGGGAAAGGAGTTGTTGAGATGAATAGAAAAAGCGGGATGGACAATATTCAATGGATACACGAAGGGAGATGTAGAGAGGGAATGGACGTACACGGGGGAAGTGGGAATTCGGTAATAGATTTTGTATTGGGGGACGAAGATGCGAGGATGCAGGTAAACAAGGTGGAAGGTGGAAAATAATATAGACTCCGACCATCATCCAATCATAGTTTGGATAAAAGGGGGGAAGAGATAAGGTTAGGAAAGGAGAGGATGAGTAAAAAATAGGTGTGGACGCAAGAGGGTAAGGAAGAGTTTAGGAAGGCGCTAGGAAATGTAGAGGAAGTGGTGGGGGAGGTGGAGGAAGTGTGAGAAAATATGAGAGATAGGATAAAGGAGATGATGACAAGTGGATGCGTAACAAAGGGGGTAAGAAGAAAGAGAGGATGGTGGGATAGTGAGTGTAAGGAGCAAAAAATTATAGTAAAAAGAGAGTTGAGGAGGTGGAGAAAGAAGGGAGGGGATGGGAAACTTTATAGGGAAGCAAAAGGGAAATATAAAAAGTTGATAGAGGGGAAAAAGAAGGAAGAGAGGGAAAGATGGGAGAGGGAATCAAGGGAAATTAGAACAGAAGGGCAGGTTTGGGAGATAGTGAATAGAGGAAGAAGGAAGAGGCGGAAGGTGAACAAACATATAACAATGGAGGAGTGGGATGGGTATTTTAGAAATCTATTGGGAGGGGTGGATAGCAGAGTAGTGATAGGTCAGAGGATAGGATTTAGAATGGATGAGGAGAAGAGCAAAAGCAGGAATGAGATAAGATCAGTGATTGTAAGACAGAAGGATAACAAAGCGGTAAGGATGGATGGAATCCCGACGAAAGTGTGCAAGTACGGAGGGGAGAACGTGGAAGAATGGATATGGAAAATATGCAATAGGGTTTGGAATGGAGAGGGATGGATATATGAGTGGAATGAGGGAGTGGTTGTGCCGATACTAAAGAAGGGGGAAAGGGAGAGAGTAGAAGAGTATAGGGGGTTTCGCTGACGCCGACATTTTATAAGGTGTACGCCTCGGTGTTGGCAGGTAGATTGAGCAAAGAGTTGGAGAAAAAAGGATTGGTGCCGCAGAATCAGACGGGTTTCAGGAAGGGGTTAAAAACAATGGACAACGTATTTGTGCTAAATTATTTAGTGAACAGGCAGTTGAGCAAGAAGAAATGAAAATTAGTGGCGTTTTTTATAGACTTTAAAGTAGCTTTTGATTCAGTGGATAGGAGAAAATTAGTGGGAGCGTTAAGAGAGAGGAGAGTGAGAGAAGGGCTGATCAGAAGGAGCGAAGATATTTTGAGGGAGACTAAACACAAGGTGAGGAAGAGAGAGGATTTGGGAACAGGATTTTGGACAAGGAGGGGAGGCAGGGGTGTCCATTGAGCCCTCACTTATTCAATTTGATAACAGCGGATATGGAGGAGGTAATGAGTAGAGGAGGATGGGGAGGGGTTAAGTTAGGGGGGATGAAGATTTATACCTTGGCATACGTGGACGATGTGGTTTTGATTGCGGAGGAGGAGGATGGGATGAGGAGTATAATCGAAAGATTAGAGGGCTATTTGGAAAAGAAGGGGTTGGAGTTAAATGTAGGAAAGTCGAAAATATTAAGATTTAGGAAAGGAGGAGAGAGAAAGAAAGGAAGATAAGCTGGAGATGGAAAGGGAAGGTGATAGAGAAGGTAAAAGAATTCTCTTATTTGGGTTATGTAATGCAGAGGAATGGAGGACAGGAAGCACAGATAAGAGATAGGTTAAGGAAGGGTGATGCTGCAATAGGTTTGGGGAATGGGAAAAAGGAAATTTAAGAACGATTGGGGAAGAAGATTATGGCTCTTCGATAAACTGGAGTGGACGGTGATTGGGTATGGGATGGAAATGTGGGGATGGAGAGAGAGGAAGGAGTTGGAGAAGCTTCAAGAAAGGTATTTAAGATGGATGTTAGGAATGGAATGGGAAACACCGGGTTATATGGTAAGGGAGAACCTGCAGAGGGAGAAGTTAAGAGATAGGGCCGGGAGAAGGGCATGAGGGTTCGAGAAAAGGTTGGAGGAAGGTAGGGGGAGTGGGATCGCGAGGAGGTTTTGGGAAGAGTTGAAGAAGAGGAGTAAGAAGAAGGATCTATCGAAGTGGGAAGAAGAAAGATTCTTTGAAGACAGAGGTATGGGCATGGTGGAGGTTAAGGCAAAAAGGTTGGAAGGAGTGCTAGATTTCGGCTATTTTGTAAAAAAGGACATAGAGATGGATAAAAAAGAACATTGTGAAAGAATATAAGGATCAAGATACAACAGATGCTACGAAAAAAATCAAGGGGAGTGGGAGATACCAGAGTACCTGAAAAGTGATTGGGGGGAAAGTAGATGGCAAAGGATGGCAAGGTACTGGTTGGGAAATGGAATGAGGGGGAATTGGTACTGAAAGGATGAAGAGAGTAAAAAATGTAGATTATGTGGAAGGGAGGGGAAAGATGTGTGAATTGGGGGTGTGAATATATATATATATATATATATATATATGTGTGTGTGTGTGTGTGTGTGTGTGTGTGTGTGTGTGTGTGTGTGTGT
>JBCEZY010000024.1:1007590-1018735 GCA_039654445.1 Cataglyphis savignyi | reverse complement strand
TATATATATATATATATATATATATATTTTCCTTTTTAGTATGTAATTATAAGAAAATACATTAAAAACGTATAAAAAAAAGAAAAAAAACATATTTTTTATAGAGTAACATTTTTACCTAAGAAAAATATTGAAAATTATATGAAAAACGCATTAATCATTTTATTCATTTTATAAGATACAATATAGATGCATGAAGAAGGAATAATAAAATAAGTCAAAGGGTATGTCTTCTTCTATCATTACGAAGTTTTCACCCGATCTGAAACAGAAACCAGCAATTTCTAAATTCAACTATAAAATAATAAAGAAAAAAAACACATTCAAAAATAAACAAATTATTATCAAAATAAAGAAATTATTCCTAGAAGTCCCATGGCTCCTCCATTTCCACAATTTACGGCTCCATGCCAAACAATTTTGTTAGATCAAAGACATCGAAGTCTACGCCGTTGCACTCCTCCGCACCTCTCCTTCGCTTCCTTTGTGTTGCGCCAAAGATCCTCCAAATTTTGATGCGCCTCGCGACACACCGCCGCCACCCATTGGCGGTTCTCTATATTGATAAACCCCTTTATTTCTACGTCACTGAAGAACTGGAAAATATAAAAAAATTATATATGTAATAAATATACGTATATAATAAATTGAACACGCATATACATGTAAATTGACACTCATATATACGCACTCACACACATACATGCAGATATATTACACACACATATATGTATATATATTATCTCAAATTATTACTTACTTCTGTAGGGCACATTACACGAACTACTCTGTCCAATATAACAACGAGAAGGTCTTCCATTTTTTCTATAGTCCTAATAAGCAGATGCGTTGCTGTCGTACTACGTCCGCTGACGTACTGACGAAAATTTTTTAGCGGCGTTCCATATTGACACCGTGCCCAATAGATATCCTATGTTTGGTCACTTGAAATAGTAAACAAGAATATGATACACTAAGAATGCATGGCTAGAATAACTAATTGCTGATAATTTTTTCGTTTTCTATGGCCATACAGTTAAATACATATAACTCGGTAATACCATATAGGAATCACATACAAAAAAATATAAAAAATGGTCTAGATAATATTCCTTTATAATATGTATATATATTCTGTATTACCAATATTATATTAATTTTAAATATTATAGGAAAATACATTATCTTATAGAAATTTCTATTATAATATCACTGCTTTAAGATTTTAAGACATTTATATATACTTTCCCTTTCAATTGACGCATCGATAATATAATTATTATCGTAGCACATATATGTTTATATTAGAATGTACTCTCATATAATGCATTCTCAAAAAATGCATTATGTAACAATTTACGAGTAATAAAAAAAATGAAAAAAAGAGAGAGGAAATTTAATATAAACATCTAGACATTAAGTAAGTAAAATAGGATATCATATGTATATATGTAAATTTGTAGAAATTGCAGAAATGTTAAGACACTTCGCAATATTCATGTTTATAAGCCCAATCTGCGCACTTATCGGGTTCGATTGTGGCGGTCAACACCTTAACATTACTTCGGTATCGCTACTCGATATTGATTTTTGGATATTTGATCTGAATGCAACGTTAATTATTGGAAACACAATACCAGCGAAATATACGTCCAACTTTTACAACTTTTCGATTACAACTATGCAGAGGTTATCCAATGCAAGGTTGAAATCTCAAGGATTAAATATCAAGGAAACCACTACGGAATGCATTCGCACATCTCAACAGTCTATAATGGAAGAGCGGACTATATCCACGAGACTGAATACTCTTTATGTCGAAAAATGTCTCAAAATGGAATCTTCTCATTAGGAGCCGGCAACATCATTTATGGTCTGAGAGTTATCTAGACTTCTTTTCATAGTCTTACCCTGGCTGGACGAATTACCAACGATGGAAGCTGTAAAGGAACGCAATATTCCGATTCTTACGGCACATGGGATAATGTTATCATTTAAACTTCTTAAGATATCCTTGAGATCATCGTACGTCCCTGTGCAATAAATTTGGGAATTAAAGAGAATGCAGCTACGAATTACCTACGATATATCGCATCAAAGATACTTGGGTTCAATTTACACCTGAACCACAAGTAAGACAACTACCACCTCAACAATTACGATCATTGACAACTTTATCTTGGGACTACTTAACACCAGGACCTCTTGCTATCAGCGGAATATATTCCAAGAAGGATATAGAAAAGCTGAGGGACCACATTATGTTTCCTGCAGAGAAACCTGCTCTCCTCAATACAATCGCTAGAGGACTCACTGGCCATTCCATCGATACGAACGTAGTCTCTATGTACAATCTGTTAGACGAAGCTTCTCTCAATAAAATAGCTGAGAATGCCGCTTCTCGAGTATGGAATGGATTTGTTACATTTGGTTCTGCAATCGCCGGTATATTTGGCATCCTAGTAGTCATTCGCATTATAAAAATCATTGTCGATACTGTTATTCATGGATATGTTCTACATACTGTCTATGGATGGAGTTTACATTTATTGCGAGCTTTCTCATCCATTTATTACTTCATCTTGCACGAGGATCAATTAACAAAGACGACGACAACGAGGTCGACATATCACAATCCTTTGCACTCGAAAAGCCACACTTATTGCCCCTAGAACAACCAGCGACTGATTATTCTTTAAAAATAAGCGAAAATGCTGGAGCCAACATCAAATCAGCAACCGTTGATAGATAATTCTGAAAATCATGCTTATAAAAATCTAAGAGACTGATTGAAGGATCTCGAACAAATCATTACGACAAACATCGTAATTTGTTCTTAAATAAGGGGGGAGGTGAAACGCCTATTTTAAAAACTATATTTTAGCTAGTAATTAAGTAGCTTTTATCCTTGCAAAATACTTATGGAATATAAAACAATTGTTTAATCCTTTTGTTTTTATTTCAGTTGTTAACTAATTTCATTAATCGCTTATCGTTCTAGTTCATTATGGTTATTTAGCCTAAAAACCGAATATATTTTAATTCTTTTAGTAATAATAATCGATGGCGCAAGGAACTGAGAATTCCTTAGACTCAGGAAGCATTATATAGAACTAGTTAGCTATACAGCAATGACTTTTTAATATTTATACTTATTAATTTATGGAATTATCAGCAATTATGACTATAATTTATGGAATTATAGTCATAGCTGTACAGCAATGACTTTCTAGAACTAACTTGCTGATTACTTTAAAAACGGACTTGAGAGCGAGCTTCACACTCGATAATATCGATACTAATATCTAACTTTTCAGATTTTAATACTTAATCATACAGACAAATATATATATAATAATTACACTTTTAAATTGAGGAGTAAATGCGCCGTACTTTATAGAATCATAAAACATATATAATAATAACTTGTTGAAAATATTCATAATTCTTTTATCCAAAACATCACACTCAAAACTTTTAATACTATACTCAATATAATTTAACTTTATAAATAATTAAAATTATAATAATTAAAACAGGTTATTATATAATGCTTCCATAAAGAAATGATCTTTATAAAATTAATATGCTTTATTGTAGTATCGATTAAGCGACCATAAATATAAATTTCAGAGGCTTATATTATATGGAATTATAAATTATATACATTACACATAATAATTGTCTAAAATATCTATTTTCTAAATTATAGAATGCCATAACTTTATATAAATTACCAACTTATTATCAGAACTGAAATAAATAGAACAAATAATTCCATAAATTAATAAGCATAAATATTAACTATATTATTAAGGATTTTATATTATAAAATATTAATTAAGCTGAAAAGAATGCGCATAAGAGGCCTCATATCGGTGAAACTTTATATTGCGAGCGATAAGCCGAACGGACTCGCGAGGACTACGACCACGAGCACCGAAATTTAAAAGGCAGATAAGCATATCGATCGACAATTCTCAGAAGAATTGTTAAAAATCTTTCTTCTCGGAAGTTCTCCACTGAATCATGCTAAGAACATTCCAGAGCGCAACGCGTGATCTGCACACGAGCCGAAAACCCTTTGTTTCGACAGTACAGAAGCGATTTCGAACCTCAGGGATTCATTCAATTAAAAACCTCCAAGCATTCAAGGATTCATTCAATTAAAAGCCTCCAAGCATTCAAGGATTCATTAAAAAGTATTCAATCAAGCATTCATTCCTAGTCAGCATTATAGCGCAGTATTTCTCGAGCATTCATTAGACGCGCTTCATTACTATTTCACTACTCCGATTCATTACTATTTCATTACTATTTCGTACAAGTATTCGCTCCTTATTATTCATTCATTACTAAACTTATTCACTCATGAATTCATTTTTGAATCATTCATCCGCTCTGCATCTGGTCATTGTTCGCGTATTCGATACTATTCGCTATACAATTTTGATTAATATTAATTGTTCTTACTGTCAATTCAGTGTTTAAGTTGCGTAAAACTAAATAAATAATAAAAAACTTTGTGCATACGTCTGTGTACTTTTATCCGGCCTACCTCATTCACGAACGAGGTCTTAAAGGATGATAGAAGAGTCTAACAGAGTAGACCAGAACTTGAGCAGAAGGAAAGATTTTCCTGCCATATCACGGTAAGTACTTACAATTACTATAAACTCCCGTCTTTCCATAAATATTAGAAACTTATTTCAATTGACTGACAACCCTTAATATCATTTAATTACATCTTCTAAATAATAAAAAATCCCCTGTCAAGCATCAGCAAGTTGCTGACAGTTTTCAATCAGTCAACTTTAATCTATTATCCTACTATTATTTGTAACACCCTCATAATATCAATACTGAGTAAGATTTATAAATTATCCATGAAATATATACACTCTACTGTTGTCATTTAAACCTGACTTAATCTAGTAACATTTTGTTCTTTTCCTCGAAAATCCATCGTTATCGAACGCTTATGATGCCTCTGGCGACCCTCTCGTTTCCTTCTGAATTCTTGATATAATCCTTAAACCTAATTGCCGAGCACTGATTAAGGTGCTCTGGCGGCGTTTCCTATTGATTTAAAAACTTCTCACAAGAAATGACAACAGGAGATTAAATTAAAATCAAAATTTATTATCTAATTTTCTGAACACAGCTCAATCTTTGAACCTAATTGCCGAGCGCTGGTTTGTCATGTATGTTTTCCATTGTAATGCATGTGTTTTCCATTATAATGCGGATTCAGTGTAGCGGGTGGAATCGGTTCAAAGATATATCGGGGCTGTGGATAGACTTAAACAAGCATGAATATAAAGTGTCAATTTTGAGAGCAAAGCGATGGCGCATATCTCCAAGCGTGACAAAGATACTTGCTTCACGGGAGCCACCTTGCTTTTTGCCGCCAATAAATGGAGCGACATGATGGCTTTCTGGGAAACGCGAAAATATGCTATAGCGTATCTTCGTTCAGACGCGTCTGCAAAACCGTAAATTTCCGTGCTCATGATTGCGGAGCTGGTACTTAGCCAGCGGCGAATTCATAGCCCTTCTAGCAAAGAGAGTTCCTCGAAGAATTGTCTCGAGCGGAGCGCGTTTGACGCAGGCAGTGGTGCATCCCCGTCTAATTGATGCAACCAAGTGGATTGAATCTTTGCTCGAATAATCACTGTTGCTAGCCAGCCCTGTGGATCAAAGAGACATGCGGTTTCGGCGAGGACGCGGCGCTTCGTAAGATTGGTGACAGTATGCGGATGAATTGCGAAAATGAAATGGTCTTCAGTCGCATGCCATCGTAGCCTTAGAGTGGAGTGAGCGTCATCTTTCCACAAGTGCGGGGTTTTAATGAACCGATGTTCGAAAGAGATTTCCGCCTTCTTGCAGTTAGAAGCTTATTTACGTAGGGAATCCGCCCGCCGTGCAGAGATTGCAGAATTTCGCTTGTAGAGCGAATAGATAGTGTGTCTGTTCCAGTGACGATGTCATCAACGTAACAGTCGCTTCGGAATACGGTCGCCCCGCGGGGATATATCGCGCGTTCGCAAGTTGGTGAAGAGTCCGGATCACGAGGAAGGGTGCGCACGCGAGACCGTATGTGACAGTTTAATTTGAATTCGCGCACATAATCAGTTGTGTTGTATCGCCACAAAATGCTCTAAAAATTGCGATCGTCAGGATGAATGCGTATGTGACGGTACATTTTTTCAATGTCCGTGATGAAAACGTAGCGGTGTTGACGCTAGCGTAATAAGACATCTGTTAGTGATGGTAAGAGGTTCGCGCCAACAAGCAACTGTGAGTTTAACGATTTGCCGATTTGGTTTTCTGCGAACTATTAAAGATGATTCGCAGCTTTGTAGACGCACTCGAGTCTTGAAGCACATCGTGATAGAGTAAGTAACATTACGCTTATTGTCCTTATCGAATTCACATCGCACTAACTCAGAGCCTTGGGGTTTCATTTATATATAAGGCGAAGGAACTTCGAGTTGAGGAGATACTTAGCACATTACGATGTGGCGAAGATTCTACAAAGACATTAGAGGAAACCGCCAGTAATCTCCTGGATGTGCATACTCCAGACGATCGAGAAAATGACACGCCCGAGCTGCGTGAAATTCGTCTTTCCTCGAAAATTTCCCCAACTTCAACCGACGCCTTACTCTTCATGGCGGCAGAAATGGCTGGAGCAATTAAAACTTTTAAAAATAATAAGGCGCCAGGATTGGACCTTGTTGAAGTCTTGAAGATCGCTTGTAGCTTAATTCCCGGTCAGTTTATCAAGCTTTTCAACGGTGCCTCCAGTGGAGCGTCTTTCCCTCTACTTGAAAAAGGTTTCACTTCTTCTGAATTCTTCTGAAAGGCGAGGATATGGACGAGAGGGACCCGAAATCCTATAGACCCATCTATCTCCTCTCTGTGATAGTGAAGCTTTTCGAAAAACTTCTCAAAACACGCATCTGGACACGTCACTGGCGCCGGGTAGGATCTCTGATCGATAATTCGAGTTCATACCCGAAAAGTCGACGGAGGATGTTACTGTGGAATTGTATATGGTTTTGGTCTCCGAAAAGAGGTACGCTGTCGTGCTTCTTTTTGACATCTCCGGGGTCTTTGACAATGTTTGGTGGCCTCTTGTGTTGGATAGCTTAAAAAAACGGAATTTCCCGCGAAATATATTTGAACTTCGAAGTTACTTTGATAATCGAAGAATTAGAATTCGATTCCACGATATCCAAGCGGGCTACGAGGGAATGTCCGCAAGGATTCTGTCCTCGGATTGTTGGAACCTTATGTTCGACAGTCTCCTGCGGCTTCTGGAGAGCATGGTTGAAAACCGGTACGCCGCGTACGCGGATGATCTCGTCATCATTATAAACGGTAATTCGCGTAGAGAAATCAAAACGGAAGGCCAACGAGTGATCGCTGCAATCATAAATTGGTGCGAGTCCGCGAAACTTCAAATCTCCGAACGGAACCAAAGCGATAATATTAACAAGCGACACTATAATGCAAAATCTAGTATATAGATGGGGAAGAACACGACGGAAGCACAAAAGTAATAAAAAGATCGCGAATTTCGAAAGTAAGACGCCGATAATAAAAATTAAAGATACGAAACTAGAGTTTAAACAAACAGTTAAATATCATGGCGTTAATTTAGATAAATTTTTGAGAGTTAGAACTCATTGTAATAATTTAAATAGCAGAAGGGTTGCTTTTCCAAAAATTAGGTAGATTACACAAGAGCCGAATGGAGCTTGCGCTTTAGGGCGCTCTCTACAATCTACCGGGACGTGTTTGCACCGACAGTAGCTTATGTCGCTGCGGGGTGGGACCTACCTGTGTACAGAGAATGATATTAGGATCTTAAAAATTCTGCAATGCCACGTCTTAATTTCGATGACCGGCGCATATCGCATGGCTTTGTGGGACTCGTTCTGTTTTGTCGCGGGAGCAATGCCAGATATATTACTCCGGGAGAATATCGCGCGATACCAAATTAGAATAGGAAAAAACTCCAAGATAGGAAATGTAGAAGTCTCCGCTGAAATAGGGAAAGGGAACACGTTTGAAGAAATCAGGAATGAAGCGATAAATACACAGACTAAATGATTTTCTTTCAGCTAGGGTCGTCTTTCGCTTTCTTCAAGAATATAACCACAGATTGGCTGCACAATCCTTTGAAGCAAAGTATTGGAGCACATAAGACTTCACTGGACAGGGAAACTTCCAGGCCCGGCTCGAGTCGCTTGGTCTTGTAGACAGTGATGCGTGCATATGCGAGAATGGAATAGACACGGTTTAACATTTCTTGTTGAACTGTTCGTTCTTTGACACGCAGAGGGAGGCTCTGCGAGATTTGATTCAACAAAGCGAATGGCAGTGGCCGGAGGCGGCACACTTCTTTGTGTCGAGTTCAGAGGCTTTTGTGGCATTCGCTTTTTACCGCAAGTCCCTTTGGTTGAAGGGATTTGTAGTCGTAGTTCTTGTCTAGGGAAGGATTGTTCAGCTGGAGAAGTTGGAAGTCTTCAGCCATAAAGGTGTGGTCCCGTATTTTCTCGGAAAAGCCGCACTTTCAAATGATCTCGCGTCTTATAATTTTAAATTAGAGATTAATAGGTAGGTCTCCAATAACCTTATATCCAATGGCTCTTGAGTCATCTCCTCCCTACTCTATCTTTCCAAATGTTCCTACCAAACTTCCGCTCATAACAAGGTCAGGATGTATCCGAGTAGGGATACAATGGACAGGCCTCCCCGTGGTTCCCCGTGGGCGCATTGGCAACGGATCACTGAGTCGGAAGACGCGAATGTGGATCGGCGGACTAGGCGGCCCTTAGAAAGTATGGTGGGCTTACAGGCACGTCCAGCCTGCGCATGAGATCCCGCAGGCGCTGCTGGATTTTTCCATCGCCCGTCTCAGGGAGGTTCCGATAGACAGTGGAGTGGTTTTATATCTGTATGGGTGATAGAGCACAGGATACTGCCTCACGGAGTGGTGTCCTTTACAATAACTGTCCTTATTGGATGATGTAATTACTGGCTCCATATGTTTCAAATCCTCATATTCCCTACCCATTAACCAAGCACCTCCATCATCTCCATAAAAATAGGATTCGGCTATAGTGCATAATTAAGTGCTAATTTGTTGCTAATTTATTGCTCTAAGCCCGAATTTATTGTTCCTACCCATGAGCAAGAAAACGATATTAAAGGTGGGGTGCTGACTTGCCATTAAGCTAGCACCCCCACTTCCAAAAAACACATATAATTAGTTGTAAATCCAAAAACAAATATACTAGAATTTATTGCTAATTAATTGCACAAAGAAACTGCAAACAAATTTAGAAAACATTAAATTTTTAATTGTGCACTAATATTACATATTATAAACATAAAAAGAAAAATCATCAAAAATACGCAGCTAACAACAATAATTTGGCGGATAATGGGAGGCCCGGAGAACGGAAGTCGCACCATGTAACGCCCCTCGAAAGTACGTTTGTGCATTTTAATGTAGAGTTCTTCGGGCGTATCCCATTTGGACACGTAATGATCGGACACTACACGATTGGATATATACATTGCACGATTGGACACCGCACAATTGAACAAAATTGTAAACTCATGTGGAACCTCATTTTGCATTGAAGAGTATATACGTAGAGGCAGTATGTTTCGCCTCCCTATGGGGGCTCCATTAAAATTAGATATAGGTTTGCCTTGAACCTCGCTTTGCATGAAAAATTGTAAATCCATGTGAAATCTCACTTCGTGTGGAAAGTTGTAAAATCTATGGTAAAACCTCATTTCCTAATCTAAAATGTGATGTTCAATCGTACGGTATTCAATCGTATAGTGTCCAATCGTGCGGTATTTAATCGTACGGCGTCCAATCGTGCGTTTTCCGGTTGATACCGATTGTTCTCGAAGAAATCAATATCTGATCTTTCCGCGCCTTTTATGCCGATGATGGATAGCAGAGCGAGTTCGCGTCAAGCGTAAATGCTAGACCAAGATTTCTCAAACGACAGATATCTCTGAACTTTGATCCATCAGTGCTCATGTTGAGCTGTGGGTTGCCGGTTAACGGTCAAAGATATCAGGCAGTTGCAAGAAGATTTACTTTGCGGTCTATTCTTTCTCGTACAGAGAAAAGTGCGCTGACTTCCTCGAGTTTTGAAATATAAGCATCATGAAATAGAATATGGTGCCGAGATTTGCAAGTAAAATAGCTTTTGGTGGATTGGCACTTGGATACTAGGTAATTTCCTAGGAAATTTGAAGCACAGTTTGCCGTTTTCAACAATGGATTTCCTTTCGCTTGTCGGCTTCGTCCTGAACTCGTGACACTGCATTATTGAATGCCTTTCTTTGCAGAATGCGCATTAGGACTACGTTTGGCAAGATGCGTCTTTGCAGATCATGATGAATCTGTTACCATGGTAGCGACTTTGAATTTCGCCGCATTCAACGTGAGAATGCGTTTAGAAATGAAGTTGAGTAACGTGTCGTGAGTTGGTGGATTGGTGAAATCGAACGTGGACGACTTCCATTCGAGTCGAGTGCGTGAGTCAAAAAGTTCGATTACTAAATAATTGAAAAGGTTCATGCCATGTGAGTCGATGGGTCTCCCGAAACTGTCAGCAGCATTCATGGCAAGTCATGGCATGAAATATCCGGTTGAATTCTTCTGCAGTCGTCCTTCATTCTGATCACATCGGTGAACGTAGCGAAGTTGAAACAGATTAACTTTCATTTGTTTTCATAATGTTTCGACAATAATTCCCAAGCACAGTTTTAATTATCATCCGTCAGCTAATGGTCGTATTAATTTTTCGACAGATCCTTGCATACGAGAGCAACGATCTTCATCGTTGCTCTCTGCCAATAAATTCGAGCCGATAATGATTCGAATATCTGAAACGGCACCGATTTTATTGCCGCCACTCGTAAATTTGTATAAGTTGTCACGTCCTGTCAAAATCTTAATTTTTCTTTATCCATATTTTTTTTTTCTTTTTCTTTCCTTTTTCTATTAAATAATCAAAGTCCAACGAGCGCAACTTGAATAGCGCGCCAAAGACACGCCATGACACCTGACTTTCTCGAGCGCCGAAGCGTGGCGCTTCGTTA
>JBCEZY010000024.1:894816-915383 GCA_039654445.1 Cataglyphis savignyi | reverse complement strand
TATACAAAAACATGTGTTGTGTCCAAAAACGTGTCCAATTGAATGGTGCGCAAATGAAATGTGTCCAAACCAATTGTAATGTGTCCAATCGAACGATGCGCAACTTTATGTGTCTAATATCACAGTGCACAATTGAATCGCTCCTCAAGGATCAAGATAAACACCACGTTCACATACAGCTTAACGTTGGCCGATACCCTCACTGCAAATGGACGCTGCATAGGGACACAGTTGAGCCGTTGTCACGTCCTGTCAAAATTTTAAGGTTTTTTTTTTATTTTTCTCTCTTAAATAACCTAAGTCCAATAAGCGCAACTTGAATAGAACGCCAAAGACACACCATGACACTTGATCTCTTCGAGCGCCGAAGTGTGGCGCTTCGTTAGCTCTAGGAAGGTTCTCACTGCCGCGCGTCCCACCACTACGCAACCCTACTCTCGGCAGCGGCCGAGCCACCGAATCGAAGAAGCTCAGTGCAAGATCCAATTTAAACCAGTCCACTCTGTCACTTCGAACCGTCAACAGCGCTCTTAGGAGAATTTAGAGTCTAACCCACATGATAATTCTAACTCTAATTCTAACTCCAAATTCTAAGTTCAAATTCTAATTCCAATTCCAAGTTCTACTTCTAGTGTGTAACTTAAAATAATCTTAACTCTAAGTCGAATATGATAACAGTGTACAAGTTTATAAAATATATAGTGTTACATGTGAATCAATTTTATCTTTAATTACACATTCTATCTAACCCACGTGCCAAACTTTTTTCGTTCGCCAGTAATACGCATTCTAGAATTTTCTCTTTATTTACAACCGTCTGGCCGATTATTATATTAATGTACATCTTATTAAAACATACACCTATTAAAACATACACCTATTAAAACACTTCTTCACCTTTACTCAATCATTTACTCGCACACACTTACATCTGATATACAATACCAGCCGTGCGGACCGCTACACTCTGTTATTGCAATCAGTCCAAACACAAGATACAGCCGTGCAGTCCAATGCACGCCGTGTCCTCTGAAAATTACACACCGCTTTGATTAGAGCCAGTGATCAGTAGTTAACTAAATAAATTAACAAATGCCAAATCCCAGATGGGGAGGATTAAAGAAGCACGCGCGTAGGCTACTCCGCGAGATGATCCTAGAACCCAGACTCTTATCGACTAGACTATCGCGATACATTGGTGTGGCACCGCACTACGATCCGGAATACGAGCAATTATTCGCGAATCATCATACCGCTACTTTCGAGATCTCGCGACGCGTCGAATGCATAACTCCCATCAAGTTGCCAGCCAAGCTGATTCCAGTAGACGTTGAGCGCCCAAAGATTCCACCCAGCGACATCGACGACAAAAATCCCAGAAAGACCGGATATCGGTGAACCTGGCAGGGAATTCCGGACCGTTCGATTAACATCCCGGCCACCCGTCACAAGGTAAGAAATTATACTTATGCGTCCTTCAGCTACCCCCGACTTCCGGACACTTTTCGGACTCATAGACGAGCAACCCAGAGCCACTCTCGCGCATTTCTGTATAAGGATATCCGGACGATGCCACGCTATAACTAAAAAAGCCCTATGCCGCCGTTGTTATCGCAATTTGCCCCAGGACGAGCTCCGCGAGTGGGACTCGCGAGATTTTCACCATGTTGAATTTGGCTACGATATTCCAAGTTAAATCGCGTATTCTAATTAAGCTAATTCAGTAGAATTAGCTACGCCAGACCTGGCTTTGAGTGTCGACACTGTATTAACCGACTCGACGAATTTGAGATCGATCAAGCCAACGTGAAATTTTTAATGGAAGAAATTACGGAAGAAATATATCGCTCACCTTCGAAGTAATTCCCCAACTACCAAATCTGTTTTGCTAATCGCCCGAATCCCTTGCGAATAAACCGCTTACTATACGCGCGTTCCGTAACATCGAGTTTTTGATAATATAATATAGTTGAACGCATCGAGTATATTTCAGACTATCTCGGAAACGCACGTCCTTTTCGAGCGAAACTTCTTATCTAATGGTCAGGTTTCACTTTTACGACGTCCCCTTCGATTTCACTTTTATGACTCACTCTTCGTCTAACACCAAGTTTTTTTTTACGAATCCTTGAGTTTCTTTTTTCTGACGCATCCCGAGTTTTACTTTTACGACTCACCCTTTTTGCCTGCGTTTCGATTTTCCTTTTCGACTTATCCTGTCTACCATGAACTATTTAGTTTTCCGAACGCTCTCTGTTTTTGTTTAATATTTAGTTAAATGCACCGTCTTCGTTAAGTCAACTCCTCCTTGTCTCCATCGCGAATAATTTTGATCGCAGGTATCCTCGAGAAGAACCACGTGGTTCATTTGACTCGAAATTCGCGATCGTGTCCCGCGAAAATTTCCGAGCTCTGCAATCCCCTTCCCGCAGCCGGAATTGGCCGGGACGTAACCATATGGAATCTGGGATAACATAGTCGTACAAGCATCTATAAAGATAGCCATCAGGAGGCTGGAGCTATCTATCAAATACGAACGAGATCCTATTTTTTTTGGGAAGCCGTTGCCGCACAACGGAAGATGAATGCAGTTATATAGACGGCACATCAATGTATTGGCAAATCCTACCGACAGATAACTGCAACTTCAGGTATTACAATGCGTATATCAAGGAGTCGCCTATCGGCTCACCCCTAAGGAAAGAGACTGCCATCATCTACACGGTTACGACCAAGGAGATCGTTCACCTTAGCCAGGACATCAGACACAAATCTCTGCGGTTATAAGATAACCCAGACTGAAACTATTCATCTTGGAGATTCAACCGGGACGCATATTCAAGTTTCAATCCAGGATTGCCATCGACAACCTCGACATTTTCTCTTACGTGAATTCCAAGTTCATCTACCTGGAGGAACACCTGAAAACTCTGACCCAACTATATCAAGACATCATGAGCCAAAAGTGCGCATTAAAAAGACAAATCTTAGAAAATGCACTTTCACTCTCCAGCATCGCTCCCGACAAAATAGCGTTCTACCTAATGAAGGCGTACGGCCACATGGCCATCACAGCCGGAGAGGTAATACACATTATCAAGTGTGTTCCTGTCTCATGCAAAATTTGCCAGACGGAAAGATGTTATAATGACCTACCAGTCTTACATGGCAACACATCATACTTCCTCTCGCCAAGATCAAGAATACTAATGAAGGGAACAGCCAGAGAATGCAGCGAACTGTTGCCAACCATGTATAGAATTGAGGACACAAGGTTTCGAATTACACCGCGACCTATCGAGGCTTTACTACCACCGATCATCGGCCGTGGACAAAGCCACGATGGAAGTATGTGAGTCCATCCAATCTTGCGACTAGCGGAATATATTCTACGGAAGACCTAGATCGTTTGCGGAATCCCATAATATTCCCAATAGAAAAACCTATGCGATGCTAAAGATCATCGTACAAGGAGGCATAGGGCAACAGATTCCCCACGTGTTCCTCTACAACCTAATGGACGAGAAATCGCTGATGAAAATAGCGGAAAGCGCTGGTATGCACTTGTGGCGAGGCTTCGTCACATTCGGATCAGTAAGTGGGGGAATACTTGCCATAATCCTAATAATAAAGCTCGCTAAACTGATCATAGACTCAATAAGAGGTTACTCTCCACTCTGTGTACGAATGGAGTCTTCACCTGTTGGGAGCAGTCTGGAGCTCAATTACTCATCTCCTTCTGCAGCTGGGAGCCCGCGGACAACCTACAACCAAGGAGCCGCAGATACGAAAACCCCAACTGCGGAGTCAGTGCCCCTCTTACCCCACGAAAATCGAAATAACGAAAGTGAAATCGGTAACAATATGCGCGAAAAACTTGCATACCCATTGGGAGCCCTAAATTAATAAGAAAACTATAACCAAATGTAGGCATAAATCTAAGCGTAAGATTAAGCACTCTGGAAAATATCGAAACAATAACGTCTAACATTCTTTTCTAAGCGGGGAAGTGTCATGTCCTGCCACACTTTTTATTTTTTTTTTCCCTATTTTATTTTCCTCCTTCTAAATAATAAAAGTTCAACAAGCACAATTTGAATAGTGCGCCGAAGGCACGCCATGACACTTGATTTTCTTGAATGAAGCGCTCCGTTAGCCTTGGAGAAAACCCTATCATTGCTGTGCGTCCCTTTGCGGGCTACAGCAGCGGCCGAGCCGCCGAAACGAAGGAGCTCAGTACGGGCTCCGATTTCGTCTAACCCGCAACCTTGTACAGACAAGACGTCTCAGATATCAAGCCTCCGACGCGATTCAATCTCTAAATTCAAGTTCGACTTGTAATCCCAAATTCAATTCTTAATTCAACTTCTAAATCCTAATTCTAGTATTAGTATAACTTAAATTTATTTTATAATTCTAATTCTAAATTTAAGTCTAGTGTTACATTTAGTTAATATAATATTGTACAAGTTTAAATGAATATATTGTGTTACATGTGAATTATTTCTATTCTTTATTAATGCATCTTATCCAATTCTTGCATTAAACCTTTTGTATCCGCAAGTAAGTAATTACTCATTCTAAGACTATTTCTCCGCTCTCATCTGTCTGGTTACTTTATTAATCTCACTCTGGTTCACTTTATTAATATATATTTTCGCCTGGCTTTATTCAAACACACATACACACCTGATATACAATATCAGCTGTGCGGACCACCGCATGCTGTTTCCTCTGGGCCTACACATGTAACCGTAATACGGACCATTATGCATCATCTTGATTAAAGCTAGTAATTATTTCGAGTTATCTATTAAATGCCAATAACCGAGGTGAAGTAAAGAATCGCTAGCGCAAACAGCTCCGTGAATTAACATTAAAACCCGCGGATCCTACTATCTTGCGCTACATCGGAGAAGAGTCTTACTACGATCCGGAATACGAAAAGTTATTCGATAATCATCACACCGCGATCCTTGCAATCTCACGACGCGACAAGTGCTCAACATTGATCGAGTGGCCGGCAAAGCTAATTTCAATAACCATAAGGCGCCCAGGAATTTTGCTTTACAACATCAACGAGAAGGATTCGCGGGTAAACCAGGTATCTGCAAATCAGGATAGAGATCTTACACTAGCGGTACGACGCACCGACACCAGAGTACCGCCGAGCATCTCCTGGTATTAGAATAATTACACATCGTAAGGTAAGAACTTCATACTTATGTGTCCTCTAACCATACCAGACATCCAATCGATCTTCGGAATCGAGGAAGAACGAGCGCGAGCCCTTCCTTCTTACTTTTGCGTTAGAGCATCCGGAAAATGCCGCACATTAACTAGAACAGTCTTTTGTCGAAGCTGTTATCGCGTCCTGCCTCAGAACGAACAACGAGAGTGGCCCGTGATTGATTCATACACCGTCGAAATCGGCTATTCCCTGCCGAATCGAATGCTCCAGATGTAAGAGGAGATTAAGTTACGCTAGATCAGGGACCGCATGCCGACTTTGCACCAACAAACTCGACGAATTCGAGCATGACCCCAATATTGATCAATTAATTAATAATTTCGATGAAAATATAGTGCTTCATTCAGAAATAATACCATAGTTACCTAACCTGTTTCGCTAATTAAGACATGAAATCGTTAAAGTTACCTTTTATATCTTGCTTCTCATTTTATTTAAATATAATACAACTAAAATATTGTTATAATACAAGTAAAATATTGTTTGATGCAATAACCTTCGAAAATTATAAAGTGTTTTAGAAACGCGCGTTTTCCCGAAGTAGAATCTCTCTTAGTGTCCCGTCCTTTGTCTAACGTATAGATTTGACTTTTATGACTTAACCTTTTTGCTTGAGGCCCGATTTCTCCTCGTGACGTATCAAAAACAATTATCCTGTATTCATTTTAGATAAATCACGTTACTTATTTTTAGAATACCGGTGATATTGTATCTAATGATTTTCCGATTTCACAATCCGGCATATTGGGAAATAATTTCTTTAAACAAACTTCATCAAAAATAGATTGCCCACAAGAGCATTTAGATATCTCCGGAATCAATATACTATTCTTATCACCTGAAACCATCATAGTAGCTCCGCGATCCAAATCATTATTTTATGTAAAAATAGAGAATCCCGAGTTAAAAGTAGAACATATATCTCTATTAAAAGTGGAATTTATTTGAAAAATACAATTGTGGAAAACGTTTCGGGAAAAGTATATTTAAATGTCATAAGTACCTTGGACGAAAAAAATACATGTTCCGATTTTACGCCTAAAACCACTGGGCGAATTGTTAGGCGATCATAAAACTAATCTCAAAGATTTGAACAGCCCACAAAACCAAACAAATAAAGAAAAAAAGGAAGAGAACAAAAAATGTGTGCTAATGAGTACAAGGATCATAAAAATAAAATAAATAAAATTAAAGAAAATATCATCAAAGAAATTAATCCTGACGACAAAGAAAAAATATTAAAGAAAAATATCAAAAGAAAAATCAAAACATAAAAAGTGAAAAAAAATGCAAAATAAAATTGAGAAAAAATAAAAAATTAAATAATTCAAAAATCCTTGGAGAGGAAAATTATCAAACCTCTCCTGAAAATCTAATAAATCCAATTATTCCTGGAAGGGAAGTTGTCAAAAATTTCTCCTAAATCTCTCCTAAAAATTTAATTAATTCAAAAATCCTCAAAGAAAGAAATTTCTTAAACTTCTCAAGAAGAGTATAACTCTAGGAGTTCGAAAAGAAGTTTCCAAGCCTCGACAGAAAATCCTAGCTCCGTTGATTGTGAGAAGGAAAATTATCAAACTTCACTTCATAATTCGACACAACCCTATTCCAAAGAAAGAAGAAGTCCTTTAACCTCCATGGATATTATATTCGGAGATTAAATTTCGCAAGGTTATTCATAAAAGAAATCGATAATGAATTAAAAACCTCTCATGTTTCAATAAAAGACTTCTTTGAAGAGACACAAAAATATAATATAAAAATTGAAAATTTAACTCTACAATATCTTAAAAATAAAAATAAGAATAAATCATCTTCAAAAATCCTTAATCAAATAAATCTCAAGAAACTTTAGAAAAATTATTTTAGCAAAATTAATTTTAACAAAAACGCAAAATGATATATGTTACCTCCGGTAGACTTCATGAACTTTTTGTTTTACTAAAAATTTCTTTTACTGATATAGAAGGTGTCCCAAAATTTTTGATACATCCGAAGCTGATTCTACGATTGTTTTCTTTCAGCGAAAATTCGTTAATAACGTAAAAAATTTACGTTCTAAGAATCGTTCTATATCCGACAGAAACAATAAACAGAAGAAATCTGACAAGCGAGATTAATTCTCTGAAGCAATATTAAAAAGTCAACCATACAGCGGATCAATAAATTTAAACATTAAAACCCACTCTGAAGGGTTTGAGAATTTTAAAACAAAAGATAACAGAGTCAAACGCTAGAAATCTAAAACCATATAGTTCCGAATGACAAACAGATAGCGAGATATTCAAACTCAAGTCCGAGTATCAGACCTAAAAACTCTAAACAAAAAATAGAAGGAGGTATAGAACAATAATTCACAGATAATCCGGAACTGAAAACTCGCGACATTTGATATCATGTGCTTGGCTGCCAGACCACCCTCTTATGTTATCTGTTTAACATAAATTTTAAGGCAAGTAATAAAATGTCTACTTAGTCAATTATAGCGAACTGTCCAATGGACACGGCTCGAGCTATAAAATAAAAGCCCTCACTCTTATTCGAGCAATTACTCTCCATTGGTTAAATTTTCACCTAGGGGTGATGTCATTGCGAATAGCAGCCGTACATCGGCGCTTGATGAATTGAAAAAATATCGCGTCAATAATTTCCTCCTTACCACAATTTGCGATACTACTGAATTACACGTAATATTTTAAATAATTTACTATTCTCGTATACGTCAAAGGATGCTAGAAATAAAAATGACTGGTGGATTAGCTTGAGAATTATGTGAGAAAATACCTAATCATCGAGACTTTGGATTATGAAAATATTGAATCTTTAAATAATTTAGATGTTACTAATACCTTACGATGTAGAAAACATGTTAATAATTGCGCATTATAGTGTATTAAAAATATTTAATTGGTGATCGCAACGCCAAAATAAATTGCGATATTTTAAAAATAAAAATATGTAAATATTAACATGTTTTATCTCTTATTCTCCCCACTCCTTTCCTTGTTTCTAAAAATTCTTTTCAATTGGTTGTCTCTTCCTTTTCCTAAATTTTAAAGCATTAATTTCTCTATCACATCATACTTTAAAAAATAAATGTCGCGTATGCTCGGATAAATTTTTATACGATCAGTGTCGCGTTGACCACTCTACTTTTCATAACCGTTCTAATTACTGTTCTCATAACTGAGAAACAAAATGTATCCGCTGAAGGAAGTAGCAATGATAAACACACGAATTATTACGTGCATTCTTCGAAATGAAATTAAACCATATAAGAAACCGCTTGATTCGTAAGTATCACAAATGTTTCATATACAGAGTATCCCAAAAATTTTGACACACCCGAAGTGTGAAGTTAGATTGGGCCAAACTGAGTCGAAAAGTCCTATATCATTTTCCTCTATAACGCTTCAGAAAGAAATTATTATTGAGTAAAGTCTTCCTAATCAGTGCCTCATTACGGACTCGAGATCTAATAATAGAACATATAAAATTAAAAGATTCAAGTGTTGTGAAACTTACATTATACGATTCTTTCTTGTACATGAAACCACAAGCTGTATTTTTATTCGAACTCGAACATGGTGTTAATTACAAATATTTAAAGCTGTACGAGAATAGAGAAGACATAAATGCGAGCTTTGATCAATTTGTTCGGTGTTTGCAAAATAATATGCCTAGTGCCATGAGAGATGATGCAGTCAACATTTTACGCGACGTTTATGATAAAACATCTATCATAGATTGTGAATTAGTAACTTATGCTGTGGATGAATTGTTGTGAAATCTTGAGATGAGGTGATGTATGGTAATATAAATAAAAAATGTTAAAAATTAAAAAAAATTATTTATTTCTTTTGCTTCCCTTTCCTGCATATAAAAAGGATATGTGATAAGTTTATAAGATATTGCCATGGTGCAATCCTTCTTTTCCCCATGCCTTAAACGTTTTTGATACATGATACATGCCTACAATGTTATTGATAAAATGATAAATTTGACAGCAAATGACTTATAGATTGTGAATTATTAACATGTGCTTATGAATGACATTCTTTGTGATGCTTGTAATAAATAAGTTATTTTAATATTTATCTGTCTGATTTTAATTATTTCTCCCATCCTTTATAACAACATAATCCCCAAAACTTAAATCTTTTCCTCGACACATTCTGCTAAAGATGTAGAAAAATGATGATGTAGATAAGACATGATACTCTAGTTAGAAGGAAATAAAGATATGAAATTAAAATATATAATCGAGAGGAATGTGCAACATTATGCACGCCAACCCTCTTACAACATCCTTGTCAAATCGTGTACGTTTTGTTATAACGATTTTTTGCGCTATGGGTGACCATGAAGTTATTGTGATGATGATGACGATGAAGTGATGTTCATTGAAGAAAATAATTTAGACAATAATGAAGCAGATGGAGACGACCAATTAATGGATATTGAAAGTATTTTAAACGCATACTGTCTAAAGATTCAGACTATATAAGGACGGTGGTGATATTGCTAACATTAAAGAATTAATTATAAACAGAGTGTGAAATAAACAGTTTAGGTGGAACTAAAATGTGTTGTATATATTTATATTATACAGAAAAACATGTTAAATTTTGCACGTCATGTTTTTTAAACATTTCGGACTTGTTTTCCAACATTCATGTTGGGCAAGAAGCAACATCAAAGCACACTCTACGAATTGATACTGAATGAATATGCAGTTGCAGAAAGTGCGGGAGGCCGTTGCATTAAATATTGCCGTGCAACATGTGCCCCATTTGCACAAATTAAAATAAATGTATGTATTTTTCCAAATTTATAACACATTAATATTATTATTATTTAACTAAAATCTGTTGTTATTTGTATCAGATGGCTCTTATTATTTTTATATTTTATTATTATTATTATTATTATATTTTTATATTAAAATTTTTATATTTCACACACACATTTTATATTATACACATAATTTATTTTAAATAAATATTATTATTATATAAAAAAGTATTAATTATTTTTGTGCTTCCTTTCCTTTTAACTTATCCTATAACCGTGTGCTATCTCTTTCTTTCCCACGTAAATGTGGCTATCCTTTTCCTACACGCTAAACCTCACGCTATCCCTCTCTCACGTCCATGCAATGCCTCTTCTTCGTACACACCGTCTTACGAACGTCGTATCTCGTGTGCATGCTTCGCTCTCTCTCTCTTTCTCTCTCTCTCTCTCTCTCTCTCTCTCTCTCTCCCTCCCTCCCTCCCTCCCTCCCTCCCTCTCCCTCTCTTTGGAGACGGTGAGTTTGGATTAAGACGTGTTTCTTTTTCTCTGTCTCGTATGTCGATTTTTTGCTGTTTCTTGCCCTTCGAGGCCTTTCTTTTCTAGCACTACTTGTCAGGGCTATCTTGCTTGATTGTTGGTGCATGCGTTGCCTCAGTTATTGGCTGGGTGGAGCTTTCATAGGATATTTCTCTGCGGACTCTGCTTCCGAGAATTTTTGTGAGGCTTGTCGCAACGGATTTTTGACGCGACCTAGACTTTGTTTACAAAACATCTGTAAACAGTCGTGTGATGGATACCGATATAGGTGCCGGTGGGCTTTGTGGCAGTGGCGTGGGCAGGAGGGGGCTTCCGACACAGTCTTCCAGCGCGTATTTGGATTCTTCGGGTATCTCGCAGAGGTCTAATGATGCAATGAATGCCTCGAGGGTTAATGTGCTCAGGGCCACGGTTCAGAGATACAGCGATGCGATGTCCAAGCTGCTTCTGTCCAGCAAGTAAACGTTGGACAAGAGAACGACGATTGAGTTTGCTTTCAGGACTTGTAGAGACGCCTTTTTGGAGGTATCTATAGTCTTGATGACTCTGATGGATGAGTGTCCTTCGTCCAATAATTTCTCGATGGTGGACATCAAGAAGGTTGTTAAGGCTCTTGGGGACACTGAGGGACGAAACTTGAACCTTGTGGGGAATGCTGGCTGTGAAACCAGAGGGAGAGAGAAGCAAATCCTACGCTTCCGTTGCTGGCTCTTCTGGTTCGGAGGTCCGGGTATCACGTGGACCAACGGTAGAGCTACCTAATATCACCAGCTTTCTGGTGATTCGGAAGGACGACAGTGCGGATAAATTCACCTCGTCTCAAGCCACCAAGGAGACCTTGTGCAGAATGTTCAAACCGGCCGATTGTGGTCTTAAAGTCAGAAGATTGACTCATGCACGTGACAGTGACGTCAGAATCGAGGCTTTTTCTCCGGACATCGAGAAAATCAAGGCGCATCCTGAGCTCGCTAAAGCTGATCTCACAATATGTGCGAATGTGAAATCTAATCCGAGGCTCATCGTGCATGGGGTGCCGGCTGAGATGTCTGCTGAGGAGATCAAGGATGAACTTGCAGCGCAGAATTTGTGCACTGATGCTGCGAGGAATTTGAAGACTGTCTTCATCTTCACGCCCAAGCAAAACAGAAGCACAACTAGCTGCGTCTTGGAGATATCTTCTGCGGTACGCAGGGAGTTATTAAAATGCGGACGGATCTATCTGCGCTATGCGCCCTGCTCTTTCTCTGATCATGTCAGAATCGTCCAATGCTTTAAATGCCTCTCGTTCGAACACATCGCCAAGGACTGTAGGAACAATCCTTCCTGGACATTGTGCTGGGGCCCACGAGATGAGGGATTGCAAGTGCAAAGATTCACAGCCTAAATGCTCTAACTGCGCGCGTCATCACGGATCTCGCTCATTCGGCAGAAGATGCAAAGACCAAATTTAATGCTGTCGGTATGAATGGTGTCTTGCTTCTAAAGCTTTCGTTACAAGGTGTTTATTTTGGAGCACCTTTTTAACTTCTCCTTGACGAATGGAACTTTCCTGGCAATGTGGAAGTCAGCTTTCATCTGCCCGATTCCTAAGATCAGATATCCAACTTCTGTTCAACACTATAGGACGATCTCGATTCTCCCTGCTTTGTCTAAAGCGCTGGAGAGGATAGTTTCTGAGCAGATCCGTGTACAGCTTGAGAACTCTCACCTTAGTGATCCGTGTCAGTCTGCTTATCGGAACAACAATTCAACACAGACTTGTTTGATTCGGATGTTGGATGATGTCAGGCATGCGGCAGATCGCAAGGTCACTGTTTGTCTTCTTCGATTTTTCTAAGGCTTTTGACAGAGTTTATCACGCTCTACTAATCAAGAAAATGAAGAGTTTGAATTTTTCGAACAACACTATATGATGGATACATTCTTATCTCACAGGGTAATCTCAGGCTGTGAAGAACGGTGTGGAGGGCACGGTCTCGTCTTTATCTCGTGTCGGGGCTGGCGTGCCATAGGCATCGGTCTAGAGATCTCTACTGTTCACATTGTACTTGTCTGATTTTGACAGCATGCTCAGGCATTGCAAATATAGCCTATATGCTGATGATCTCCAGATTTATATCTACAATGAACCTGGATACTTTTCTAAAGCAGTCCGGATGGTCAACGAGGACATAACTGCCATCATCAATTGGTCTAGGCTTCTCTTGAATCTCGAGAAGACGCAGGTCATAGTTTTGGGAACGTTGAGATATGTCAAAATAATTGACCTAACTACTCTCCCAGAGATAATAATGGATGATCACGATACAATTTTCAACATCAGTTAAGTACCTTGAAATGACAATCATGAACTCTCTGTCTTGGGATAAGCAGGTTACCATCTTATCGAACAAGATCTACTCGGTACTGTATCAACTAAAGCTTTGCAAGCAATTATTACCAGAGGCTCTTAGAATCTTGTAGCCTCGCTATTCTATCCACATGTTGACTATTGTTGTGCAGCTTATACCGACATGACTGCTGAGCACAACTTAAAACTTCATAGAGCCATCAACTCATGTGTAAGATTCATCTTCAATGTAAAGATGGATGAACATATTAAGCTTTATTACAAAAACTTAGATGGCTCAAGATCGTCTCGAGGAGGAACTACTTCGTGGGATGCCTACTATTCAGGATACTCCTGACTGGACAACCTAGCCCTCTTTGTTCTAATTTCAACCATAGAGTACTGGAATCTGATCGGACTTCTAGATTTTCGAGGGATACGCTAATTCAGCCACAATGCAGGACAGAGATATTCAAACGCTCTTTCAGAATCCCTTCTGTTAGGCTGTGGAACGGTCTTTCGTTTTCTGTAAAAAAACGCTAAGACCATAACTAAGTTTAAGGAGGGGCTCTATCTGCGCGTTCTTTCATCTTCATAGTGTTATCATTTTTGTCTTTCTGGCATATTCCTCCGTCGTCTTTTATACTCATGTCATACTTTTATGCTGTCTGCTCATCGTTATGCATTTCCTTGCTCTGCTTTTATATTTTTGTATTTCTTTATTTATTTTTTGTTATTATTTATACACCTGTGTCGTGGTATACTCTCATCACACACTATACACTTTCACATATACATACACTAATTTATTATTACACACCACATACATATAATCTACTTTATATCATTTTATTGTTATCTCTACTGTTCCTGCGCTTGAGGGGATTTGTCCCAGAGCGTTCAATGATGATGCTTTCTCTCTCTCTCTCTCTCCCTCTTCCTCTCCCTCTCACTCTATAAATAAAGCTTTCTTTCTTTCTCCCCCCCCCCTCTCTCTCTCTCTCTCTCTCTCTCACGTGAACACCTCGCGCTATCCCTCTCTCACGTGGACCTTTTGCGCTATCCCTCTCCAACACATTGAGAATCTCATTAGCATAATCCTTCTCTCACATGCATGCAATCCCTCGTGCGCGCTATCCCTTCTTCTTTCTTAAATGACATCTGCTCTTGGTCAAGAGTCAATACGGCGCGCACTATCCCTCTCTTCCTCGAGAATCCCTAACCTACCGGTCGCGCCGCGGATCCCTCTCTTCCCCGCGGACCCCTCACCAACCGATCGCGCCGCGATCCCCCTCTCCCCGCGGACCTTCCGCCTATTGATCGCGCCGCGAATTCCCCTGCGTGACGTCATACCCCTGTGACGTCATACTCTCGCATATTCCCCTCTTGTGACGTCATCCCCCCGCGCCATACTCCTCCTCGTGACGTCACCACCCCGCACCATACTCCTCTTCGTGACGTCATACCTCCCGCGCCATATACCTCTTGTGACGTCATATTCCCGTGCCATACATCCCCTCGTGATGTCATACCCCCGGTCGTAACGTTATAACCCCCGCGCGATTTCCCCTCGCCCCTCACCGCCCCTCACCAACCCTCAGAAAATCTGAGATACAACCGGCCTAGCTCTACTACTTAGTAGAAATCACAATACTTAAAAAATATTATGTAAATTATGAAAATATAATAAAATTACTCACTTTTAATTATAATATAACTTGTTGCAAAATTTTTAGAATTTGTTGTACAGTCCTAGGTAAACCTGCATAAAAGGAGTCCCTTTTCATATGAGTTTAACCTTGATATATGTTATTCATATATGATATCAAGGTCATGACCTGAATAACATACAAAAAATTTAACCGTCGATCATTATTAATTAAAAATTATTAACAAAAAAGATATGAAAAATATAGCAGTTATTTTGGTAAACTTGCATAAAAGGGGATCTCCCTCGATCTTAATCTTGACGTATGATGTCAGGTCATTGTCCAGAATTACCTTGACTTTGAAATAAGTGGCGGTCACGATCCGTTAAAAAGTTATTAACAAAATAAGTATTATAAATACAATTTATATTTTTGGCACCGTATAGATAGAATCGCAAGTATATGTGAACAGCCATAATAATATATAATTAAAATTATAATACTAGATTATTATTTACATCTCAGTATCACGATTAAATTTAAAAAGTTATTAACAAAAAAGTTTGAAATATATCAAAGTACATGCATGGACAGGAAGCACTCGCGCGCCCGTACACACGCAGGCATACACACACACACGGGGGGTGCAAGGGGGCCTTCGGTTCTCCTCCTGCACTCGCCCCGCCGATAAGCAGAGTGGACCTCGCTTTACAACTTACAAAGTACATGCTACAATGTAGCATCATGCAAGAATGTGCGCAGTTTTACTATTAAATCAATCAATTATTTTCTGCTTTAACAAAAAAACTTCAATATATCAAAGATTCATTGCTAATGATTTTCTTCGTTCATACATATATTATTTTCACATACTTATTAATTGTTTATGCCTTTCAATACTCAAAATAATTGCTATTTTTCATACCTTTTTTGTCAATAACTTATTAATTAATAACGACTGACGGCTAAAACCTTTTGTATGTTATTCAGGATCATGACTTTGATAACATGTCAAGATCAAAATCATACGAGGAGGGTCCCCTTTTATGCAGGTTTACCCATTCTTATAATACTCAAGCAAACAAAACGTTTTTTCATTAATACTTCAGTAAGATTAGAAAATCTAAGAAGCTTAGATATTTTTAAAAATTATAAAAATGATATAAATATATTAAATATAAATATAAAAATGATATAAATAACTAGATATAAATATAAATATAAGCTATAAATATCTCTATTATTATAGAGAGAAATACGAAAGATTAAAATAACTGTCATATACCTTGTTGCATCATTTAAGAATTTGTTATACATTCTTAAGGCACCCAAACATTTTTACGCAAAAAATGCTTATTCAATGACACTTCAGTAATTTAAGTAACATTGATATCGACATGAAAAGGCAAGTACCGGATGCAGCAGAAGGAGAAAAACAAACGAAAACGTGACAGAAATAAGCCAGCATCGCAAATGCATCGATATTGAAAATGAATCGTACGGAAAAGGAAGTAAGAGTGAGATAGGAAGTGAGATGAGAAAGATGGAGAAAAAAAAAGAAGGATGAGAGATGAGAGACTCATAACTCGACGATGCGGCGAAAATATAATTCGCGATTCGTACATAAACATTCTCCGCGTTCTCCGTCCTGTCCTCTACTTTTCCTCCCCTTTTATTCATCATTAGATCACGAGAGCTTGAAAATGCAATTATCGCGAAACCTCTTCGAAACGATTACGCGACGTTTTATTAATTTTTTTTTCGGCGTTTCCCTTCCCTCTCTCATTTCCGGTCAAATCAATTTTCTCTACATCCGGTTTGATTTCTGCCTTAGCGAAATGCTTTTTCCTTCTTTTGGTGCATTTAACTTACTTGACGACCGCGA
Organism: Cataglyphis savignyi; assembly: GCA_039654445.1. Taxonomy (NCBI): domain Eukaryota; kingdom Metazoa; phylum Arthropoda; class Insecta; order Hymenoptera; family Formicidae; genus Cataglyphis; species Cataglyphis savignyi. Next base: position 898,938 of record JBCEZY010000024.1, on the reverse strand, counting down.
TAATAGAACGCGCGCCCGCTCGGAAGACAGCGCGATGTAATGCTTTTTATTAAGTTTCCTCGATAAACGTACTACTTGACTGTCGCGGATGCGATTTGGCAATCTGAGTCTTCGGGGAATTTTCCTTTACGCCGAGCTACGTCCGAGAACAGAAATTAAGAGAAATACAAGATTATGAACACACACAAAAAATTTAAGCGAAATCTATTTAATGTTTCAAAAGAGAGAGATAAAAGAATGTTTTCTTTTTCCGTTAAACAATTTATTTTTACTTTTGACGAAACTGCAATATAAAGTATTGCGATATGTAATATATTAGGTTGTTCGGAAAGTAATTTCGTTTTTTCCCAACAGAGGACTTAATTGTATTTTTTCACAGCCAACTTCACACTTAACCCGCATAATCATTATATATTTTAACAGCTGATATAGCAAGGTTTTTGAAAAAGTTCGATTGATTCTACGCAGTAGTTTTTGGTTGGTACCCTTTCAAATATGGAAAGCGAAAAAGCATTTTCGGCATATTTTACTTTTTTACTATCTAAAAGATAAAAATGCTGTTCAAGCAAGAAAAAAATTATCCGATGTGTATGGAGAAGATGTATTGACAGAACGCCAGTGCCAAAACTGGTTTGCAAAATTTCGATCCAGTAATTTTGATGTTGAAGATGCACCATGTTCTGGAAGGCCAGTTAAAGCTGATGAAGACACAATAAAAGCATTAATTGATGCAAACCGGCGAATAACAACTCGTGAGATCGCTGAGAGATTAAATTTATCGAATTCGATCGTTCATGATCATTTGAAACGCCTAGGTTTAATCTCAAAGCTCGACATATGGATTCCTCATGTTCTTACGGAAAGAAATTTGTGTGTTCGCGTTGATGTCTGTGATTTGTTTCTCAAACGTCAAGAAAATAATCCATTTTTGAAGCGCATCATCACTGGGGAAGAGAAATAAGTTATCTACAACAATGTTAAACGCAAGAGATCATGGAGTAAAAAAGATGAAGCGGCTCAAAGCACTTCGAAAGCCGATATTCATCAAAAAAAGGTGATGCTATCTGTTTGGTGGAATTTCAAAAGAATTGTTTTTTTTTGAGCTTCTATCGGACAGTACAACGATCAATTCTAAAGTGTACTGTCATCAGCTAGACAAATTGAATGATTCACTTAAACAGAAAAGACCAGAATTGATCAATAGAAAAGGTGTAGTGTTCCATCAAGATAATACGAGACCTCATACAAGTTTGTTAACTCGCCAAAAGCTTTTACAGCTTGGATGGAATATACTGCCACACCCACCATATTCTCCAGATCTGGCACCTTCTAATTATTATTTGTTCTGGTCTCTACAAAATTTTTTAGACGGTAAAACCTTTACTTCACATAAGAAGGTTAAAAATCACCTAGATCAGTTTTTTGCTAGCAAAAAACAAAAATTTTATGAGCGTGGAATCATGCTACTGCCAGAAAGATGGCAAAAGGTATTGAACCAGAATGGACAATATATAATTCAATAAAATACTTATTCACTATAAGAAAATCATCTTTCATTTTCATAAAAAAAAAAAAATTACTTTCCGAACAACTAAATACCCAATAACTAAACAACAGACGTAGAAACTGCTTTATGAAAATATATTTTTTAAAAGAAGCAAATATATATTTCAAATAGTATTTAAATAAAAACGTATCACATTTTTTCCTAAGACCAATTTCTGGTGGATTCCCCGTGGGATCGATATTCATTTCCACTGCGAAGTTGCGTCCCCGAAAACAAAATCGGCAGTTTGGCAAATCGGTGAAAGAGGGGAAGGAGGGGAAGAAGATAGGAGACGTAACGATGGCATCGAAGAATTTGTGGAATTATGACGTCGATGACTTGGCAAATTGATTGGGATGATTAACGATAATATCGACACCGCACGATTCTCCACGGAAAAAAAATGACGCGTTGTGTTCACTTGTCAAAGTCATCGTTCAAATATATCTACGAATGGAAACATTTCACGTGTGTTGGATAAATAAAATTACTTTATGAAAAACATTCAAGAAGAAAGAAAAATATCATGATCGAAAAAATGTAATAATGTGAGTACTTCTTCAGCCCCGCGCGAAATTCTAATAAAATTCCGTTAATTGATTTGCCGGCGAATTGGAATGCTAATTAATTCGCTGACAAATTTCATTGGAAACGATCGCGAGGTTATGAATTGCGTAGCGAGTTAAGTTCCAATGATATTCGGCGGTGCACGATGACACGCACAAGTTTTGAGTGGTGTGCGTGAGACAGTGTAAAGCAGAAAACACAATTTTGCATAAGCGCATAGCCATAAGTATAAAGGCCATTGCACGTTAAAAAATTTTAGTCGTAATCGTAAGGCCGTAAGAAAATTGATCAATCACAATCAAGCATTCTAAAACAATAAGAATGTTTGAACTGTAATTGGTTGATTTACTTATGGCTTTATGATTACGACTAAAATTTTTTAACGTGCAATGGCTTTAAGGAAATTGATTGATTCATTTCGTTAGGCATATGTTTGCGGACCAATCAATTTCTTTATGCTTATGGCTATGCGCTTATGCAAAGGTGTGTGTTCCCCGCTTCACGTGAAGACAAGAAGGAAGGGTGGAAGATATGCAACCAGTATATACTACCGCGCTCGCGCCCAAGAGATCGTTCATAAATTATGGATACATTAATTATAACAGAATTTGCGGACGCAAGTGAATGTTTAGATTGACTTGACGGTGAAATGGTCGTCGCGTTCCTCTCTCCCCCTTATTTTCCTCTTTTCCTCGCGCCATGTGTTAAATACTACCTCGATAGTCGAACAAGGATAGTAAGGGACCTGTGGTTTAATTAGCTAGCCTGCATAAATAACACGTTACTGAAGCGCGGTTAAATTCGCCGATCTATCCCGATCGGTGCAGTTTATATCCATTGCAGCAAAGCTGTCACGGATCGCTGTTTCATGCTTGCCATTTTCGATCAACGCCTCGAGGCATCAAAATCATTATCATCAACATAATATATGTGGCGATGTATATGCTCTTGTTTCAAAAAAGTGAGAATGAAAAGATGTAGCGTCATCAAAATAATCAATGTTATTTACGTAACAGGGTTATTTCGATGATAACTATGTAACTTAGTAATTTTCCATATTACTTTAAAACATTTTTATTATATACGTCGTAGGCAAAAAAGAAAAAAGAAGCGAGCGTACGTTAGGAAAAAGTTGAAAGTTAGTCTAGCAAGCGTAGTGGTTTTCATGCAGCTGCACCCAACTCCCTTTAAAAATTAGTGAAGCAAAAAGTATGACACGGTCTTTAAAAGTGTTGGTATCATTTGTTGGACTACTGACTTGTTCCGAGTTTGATTCGCTTTGAGTTTACGATGCTGAAATGCACATAGTCCGTTCTGTCTCTGAGCTGGATTATACCGGAAGCGTAATAGATCATCATGATCGCTGCAGCAGTCTCGATCGCCATTACCAGAAATGCCTGCAACAAAGGAAAATGATTGTCAGCCATATCCAACGGCGATATCCAACAAAATAATATGTTTCGAATACTTGGATAGATATGATTCTTTTTTAATGTATGCATATCTTAAATATAAATATTAATTAATATATGTTAATAAATATATTAAATATATTAAAAATATAAAAAATATATTAAATAATATAAATTACATATAATAAATATTTATTAATTTTAATTGTTTCTTTTTCGTTGAATTTTTTTCGCGACCTCAATGTCTGACAATTATTATATTTTTACTACTCAAAATATATTCTTTGTGATTTAAGGACTTATTTGGTAATATTTAACTATCTTTGAGCAGCTAAAACGTATCAGAAAATAGTTGCGTGATGATACTTAACGACATCGTTAAACGTTACAGAATAGGCCTCTTATATGTCAATCATCGGTATACATTCGTAGAGAGATACGCAAATATCTCAGTCTGATTAAAATATTTTTTTATTACTTATTGATTTTGCGTTGAATAAAATCTCGTGCACAATTCGAAATAAAATGAGACATGTCCGAATCTGTGTAGTCACTTTAACCTAAATTAATCTCGGAGTTTTATATGCCGAGATTCTT
>JBCEZY010000024.1:874820-892631 GCA_039654445.1 Cataglyphis savignyi | reverse complement strand
GGAAAAATTTAAGGGAGAGATATATTATATATATATATATATATATATATATATATATATATATATACAGAGTGTTCTGCAAAGATTGTGCCAACGCTCGTGAGCGGGTAAAACACAGTAAACTGAATAGAAAAGTTCTTTACCATTTTGTCCTATAACGCTTAATACAATAGTTATTATTGAATAAAATCTGGTCAATCATCAATGATCTTTAGTCAGGCGCACGTCGGTGAACTGCGCTGTGACAGCTAAACGCTCACACACACTACCAGGCGCACTATTGGTAAAGGATTTTTCTGCTTAGTTTACTGTGCTCTATCTGCTCACGAGCGTTGGCACAATCTTTGCAGGACACCCTGTATATATATTTTAAAATTATTATTATTTTATTATTATTTAAATTATTATTATTAATTATTGCGAAAATTGCAAAATGGTAAAGGACCTTTCTGTTCGGTTTACTGTCCTCTATCCGCTCACGAGCGTTCACGGGCTCGTGACAATCTTTGCAGGACATCCTATATATGTATGTATGTATGTATATATGTGTATATATATATATATATATATATATATATATATATATACATACATATTTAATACAAATTATATTTTATATATTTTAGGTAGTTAAGTATAAATGTGTGTGTGTGTGTAAGGGGAAGGGAGAAAGAGAAAAAAAGAAAGAGAGAGAAAAAGATTCATATTAATTTTTTCTTTAACATTATATCAATCTCGTTATACAAAGCGAATATATAACTATGTCTTTAAAGTCATATAATAAAATTCTTTTTAACAATATTTTTTAAAAATAATTAATATTTTAATAATATAAAACATAATTTATATATTAAATACTTGTACAACAGATACACGAACTTGCGGGAAAAGCTGCCCTTCTTCCCGGCACAAGTAAGTGGATAGAAGAATAAAAAAAAAAGTGCTAAAATGTAGATTAAATACGGGATCGTCCGATAACTCGATACTTCGCAACTTACCGAAAAGGAGAGACTCCATAAGAATAACAAATGCCATCATAGCTATGTCGTCATCATCGTCGTCGTCATCATCGTCGTCGTCGTTCTCGTCGTGCACGGGTGGATTCCCTCTCTTTCAAGATGCGATTTGATGTAGCGCCGCCGAAATGTATCGAAACAGCATGAAGATGCTTAACCAAGTGTCTCCTCAACCCTACGAAGTGCGTGCCGCACACTGTACTGTTTGTACTTTACTGCCAATCCGCGCTAATAGCAGGTATTCGTGCTTCTCGTTGCATGCAATACACGGTACGCACGCAACACGCGCGCGACAGCGTTCCTTTAACGGTAATGCACAGGACGTGACCACGTGATATCAACCATTCGTCTCACACGACCACGAACTGATGGTTACTATTGACACGCAGTGATGCGCTGCCGTGGGATTTTTTCCCGTGTGGGAATCTCCGTGCGCATGCGTAAGTAGACGTCACAGCTACGTCACGCGTTATCACAGACGTACCTAGCTAGATGCAAGTTAGGTGCGTGAAGATTCCCGTTTCCCTAATTTTCCTGCGTCTTTTTAGTAAAATAATAATGCGTGTAGTATGTCGACTGTGTCGTTATTAATAAGTGTAATATTAAAATAATATTAAAAGCGTGTGTGACAATAAAATTTAAAGCTATGAATATTTTTTTGATGACAAGACTATTATTATATCATTTATTATTATTTACTATTATATTTTACTATTATTTATTTACTATTATTATATATTTAATGTATTTTATTTCTTTAATAGAAACATTTCTTGGTAGAAATATTCTTTACAAATTCCTTCATTTATATTTCTTTTATCGCTGGGAGGGTCTAACGATACCTCATATTTCATCTAACTAGGTACAGTTAGTGAACAATACGTAGCGTTTACTTAGTGCGCATGCGCGATTTTATTCCCACGACAGCGCATCACTGCTGACACGAGCACTCGCGGCGTTCCCTTCGAAGGCTTCGAACGAGTATGCCGAGACGAGCTGAACCGAGCCGAGCTAAGCCGAGTTCAGTTGCGTCACATCTGGTAGCATTTTCCTCGCGGATTTTTAAAGGCCATTGCACGTTAAAAAATTTTAGTCGTAATTATTAGGCCGTAAGAAATTGACCAATCACAATCAAACATTCTAAAACATAATAAGAATGTTTGAACTTTGATTGGTTGATTTAATTACGGCTTTACGATTACGACTAAAATTTTTTAACGTGCAATAGCCTTAATGTCCATATGATAAAGCGAGGCGCGGCCCCTCGTCAAATGCAACAGTCGCTGACAGTTCTTGATATTGGCGCGATGTCAAATAAGAATGGATATAATAGTTTCTTTTTTTTGCGATTATAATGAACAGAAGGAATCGATCAAAAGTTATGACAGAAATTATATACGACGTGTACTTTATATTAATTTTCCGCTTTGATTATATTTATAAAAAAAAATTGTACCTATGTTGTAATATAAAAAAAGTTGACAGAGACATTGTAAAATTATTCCGCGTTAATTAAAATCTATATAATAATAATGTGGATCTAAAGAAATGGTTATTGATGAAATATAATTTATTTAAATGATAAAATATATTTTAATATATTTTAAATCTCTTTTAACAATACAAAAATTGATGAAAAAGAATTCAGAACATATTTCTTTTTTTTAATTTTTTAATATGTAAAATTTACCTTCAAAATTTGTACAAAGGCTTTCAATTACATCTTAAATATATTTTGGAAAATATCAATAATATTTAATATTGATATATAATTATAATAATTATAATACATAATTATATCACAGACTTGAATTTGTATCAGTTAAATCAATAATAGTTCTCGTTATTTTATTTTAACATTTTTTTCAAAATTGCATTAATATATGCTTTGTTGTTGGTGTTTTCATCACTTGTATTCGGCGCACAGTTGAATTGCTCTGAGAAGTAAGCATAATAAGCTTCAACGAGACATACTTCTTCGTAAAGATCTTCCGCTGATATTTCGATGATACCCATGCATTCATTTAGTAACCATCAAAAACTCCTTGGCATTTTCTCAAATAATTCAAAATTCTTGGTCTTCATGCCGCTAAAATTACAATGATACATCCAATAATCTTTAAAAAGTCTGAGTAATCTGAGAGCGTTGTCACCAAATGTAAAAACAGTATCATCAATTATTGTTGTTCTTTATTCTTCAACTGATCATCTGCATCATATTCAATTTCATTTTTCGTGAGATCATCAAAAATAGATGCATTGATACTTAATCTTAAAATAATGTTTGGTAATATATTTTCGATTTCAAAATTTTCTCTTGAAACAATTTCAGATTCTTCTGTATAAGAATCATCTTTGTTTGGATTTTCGATATTTTGCTTCAAATTTGAGTAGTTGCAGTTTTGCTGCAAATTTATCACGTGTATTTCTAAAAATTTACGTTTCTGTTTCTTCATCTTATTTGAATTTTTAAATACAGCTCTTTTTTTCTGTACATGAAAGATTTATATCTTTACAAAATTTGGATAACAATAATGTCGTCTCCTCGGGAACAATATGTTTTAAACGTGTATCATTATCATCATTATCCTCAATTTCATTATCGTTAATATTTGGGATTGCTAATTTTGCCATTCAGCAGAGTCTCATTGAATATAAATTCATCCAACGATGTTAATGGAAGATCCTTTATAATTGAATTCCGAATATTATCATAATATTAACTTTTCTTTTTTAAAATCAAGTTATTTTTTCATGTAAGTAATCAGTGATATCTTCTTTTTTCTCAATATTTTCCTCCAAAAAATCCTATATTGTTAAATTGTCCTGCAAATCTTTTATATTAGCCATTTTTATTTGTTTAAAAAGCTGTATGGTCTTTTCAACAAAATGCAAATTTGAATCAATGAAATTTATTTGCATATTATAATTTGAAGTCAATTTGCTAATGCTAAAATAAAAAAGAGGAAATACATTATATTTTTTTACAATATTGACAAGCTGACAATTTTTGTGTGTGTGTTTGATACAATACTTACAATTCTGGTTTAATCATGTATCCAATTTTTGTGGAAAAAAAGCCATTTCGAAGTATACTTGGCAAATCATATAATGGATGTTCCAACAATTGTTGAAGATACGAGTGGTGTGCCATTAATGAAGAAGAAAACTCGTTCATCTCATTTATTAGTAAATGAATGTAGCTTATATTAGTGATACATTGTTTCATTGCGTGAACCAGTTCACGCAGTATAGATGTTTGTGCGTAATTATCTCGGGTTCTTCCCTATCTACTTTGAAATCAACAGTCTCAAAAAATTTGATATCTAAACTATTTACATCTGATATATGTAGATTGTATTTTAACTTGATGTGATAGTGCGCATTGGCTAAGACAGCTTTTCTACATTCAATGTATCTCTGCCATTCTCAAAAACTAAACAGTTTTGTATCGCTAATACCTTCTTCATTACACTAAAATAAAAAAAAAATACATTATATCAAGATAGAAGAAAATAGTATAGCAGATTTTCAATAATTGAAGAATGTGTGATATATATTCCGATATCAAAATATTTACAAGGAATTTGCAATCGCATAATTTCCGATACTCGATGTATTTTTCTATTTTTTGGTCATCTAAAGTTGTACCGAATGTCCAATCGTTCATAATTGTAGCATAGGGTATTCTGTGAGAGGTAAAATACACGCTCCATTCACCAGTTTTCTTAAATACAATGCCACCAACAATATAATTATTTATTGTATAATCGAGATTTATTTTCAAAGCTTTCCGTGGGTGATATCTTTTTTTTCAATATCGCTCGCAATGATTCTTGATAAATCAAATTTTACATCAATGGATTCTCCATGACTTGTTAATGAACATCCTACAGTTTTATTAGCATATACGCTGCAACTCAGTGTAGAAGAATCGCATACACTGCCCACTAATTTTCCTTTAGAACCATCACTTTTAGTTCCTGCAGCAATAGTATGTCCATCATAAGCTATGCAGCCAACGTTGCTTCCATAATCTGCATATGTGCGAAAATTTTATCAGACTCATTTCTCATAAAATTAGAAAGAATATTAAAGAACGATTTTTTTCTCTTAGATATTGTATGCACACTTTTTAATAATTTTGCATAACAATAATCTTCAATATCCAGATTAACATCGCAAGTACTTGTTTCTTCCTATTCAGCTAAATATGTAGGTGCAATCATATTTTTCTTAGGTAACAAATTTAATTTTGCACTTTCTGCTAATTTTCTTGCGCCTTCCCTTACTATTATAGAGTTGGGAAAATTATCGAGAACATATCTAGCAAGTGATATTGGATGCTCTATACTGCTGCCACAGATCCACACTCTAACTTAAAGCCATCTATTATGCATGCATCCATTTGTATATTTCCTAACAATCAAGCACAGTACAATGTAACATATCATATTTACCTGCATTGGAGGCCACAACTATTTATATTTGTATATACCTATATTATTTAAAACTGACTCATAATCACAACTGAAGAATTCGTTCACATTCTAACCACAACAATGTAGTCTCTACAGCTTCTATAGAATTTGCATCATTTAACAGACTTTTATATCCATCAGATGCTGCTCTTTTGCAACTTGTTATTTTTTCAATGATTAGCTCATCATCAAAATTTCCAGTACTACCATGTACTAATATACAGAGAGCATTAAAATCTTTACAATTACATTACATTATTTTTAATATTCACATTATTAGTCTAAATTTTAAGTTTGTCAAAATATTTTAATGATTATATCCATCAGATAATTTTTAAGTTCATGTAAAATTTTTAGAAATGTAATACATAATTAATAATATAATTATGACCAACTACATTCTCAATACACATGTTACTACATATATTTAATTGTCATAATGTCTTTTATCCATTATATCTATTTATATATGTATGTGTGCATCATTCATTCATTTATATAATGACAATTTTTTATATGTACAATATAAATAAAATATATTTTTATCAAGTAAATCAAATAATGTTATAATAAAATTATTATATTATAATTTATTATTATTATAGTGTAATAAATCTAAAAATGTTCTCTCCATTTATTATCCCTTAAGATTCAGGAGCTATTAATAATCTGATAACACATCATAAAACATAAATTTATTTAAGAATAATGTATGTTTAAAAAATTGCCTTTACTTTTCATCATTATAAAACTCAATTTGATACTTATTAATCTTGTCAGCAACATTACTGATTTCATATTCCGTAATGCCATCTAAACTCATAACGTTTTCAATAATAAATAAAAACTACAATAATAATTGCCTTGACATGACCTTCATAATTGGGAATGTAGTCTTTTGTCAAACTTCATTTTTGGCGGAGGTAAAGCTACTAATCTTTTCGTGTATAAAGATATACCCTTAAAAATGTTTTTTTTTTTTTTTCTTTAAATATTTTCTATATACACATAAAGTTAAAGTATTTAGATAAACATACTTGGTAAATTCAATTCACTGCAATGTCGATTAATAAGCGGTAAAAAATCGGAACAAATTATTGTCGTGACTCCAAGAAATTTTGCCATTCTTCCAATTATCCTTCTCATTCCCTTACGCATTATGCCTGCAGCTCGCGATAAAAAATTTACATCATTTTTTGTTAAAATCACTTCAGGAGGTATCAATCAATCCAATTTATAATAAGATAAATGTCCTTCTCTCGCATATCTGCAGGAGAAATGTATTGAAAAATATAAAATAATAAATACTAATATCTACTAATTACAAAATAATAAATACATATAATTATCAACACACAAATTCTACCTTAACATGTCATCTGATGTATATAACATGTCAGATGTATATCCTGATTATGAATCCTTAGAGCCAAATACAAAATTACCCACAATTTCATAGGTGTAGTTAATTCTGGCTCTGTTTTGTATTGAGTTTTTACATGATTTTGCTTACATTTTTTATGTTTGTGTATTGGCATTTTCTTTGTCATCTCTTTTATTCTTTTTATTTCATCTCCTTAGCATAAGGATCAAACTGTACTCTGTAATAAAAAAAAATATCAAAGAGTATTAGAGATCATAATATTGTACACTGCAATTCCTCTGTATGCTTATTTGTGTTTTTTTTTACCTAATATTTTCAAAAGATTGTCTTGTGTGTTGCGTATGTCTACTAGACTGTATACTATATACACTTTGATTGAATTTACTCAGCGTATCTCGTTCTGAACTCATTTGCGACTGTATAAATCTATCGTAATCCACAGTAATCATAAATTTCTGTAGAGAAAACATTATATTTATAATCTATTCTCAAAAATTAAATTTTATAAATCAAATATATATGTCAAACCATACTTTGCTCCTATTTAATTCTTTTAAGGAAATCTCTTCACTTAAACAGGTAGGAATTGCAGAATCTGTTACATTACTTTCAACTTTTCTCCATTTCTTAACTTTCTTTTGTGACAAAACTTTGCCATATATAATTTCTTAAAAAAAGATCACAATTGATATTATTGATGTTATTAAACTCGCAGATTCCTTAAATTGTTTTTTCAAAAACTTTAAATATTTAAACACAAAATATATATTTAAAATAAAATATAAAAATAAAAATTCTGATTAAACCTTTTTTTATTTATAATTTAAAAATGACTTATATAAATAAAATAGAAACTTTAAAACAACCTTTTCTTATATCTCCTAGCTAGTTTTGGTACAAGTTTCTTGTTTTTAGATATGAAAGCTATTTCTAGTTTCCCTAGATATTATGCCCACAGTTGCAACACTGTTATTTTTATGTCAGCTGATATATCGAGTTCAATAAGCTCATTTGTCAATCCAATTAAGACAAAATTATACAACTCTCACGATGTCCATCCAACTTCCTCATCTGTATACAAAGAAATATCAGATTACACTTAATCGAAATTTGCTATGTTATTATAATCTTGTGCAAATTATTTTTTAGAATGAAAAAAGCAAACCTATTTTGTCACTTTTTACGCGACGGATTTTCGTTTTCCGCAATCTCGTATTATTTTCCATGGGCAGTTCTAACTCCATTTCTCCGACTTCCTAAATAGATGTCAAATTAATAACACGTTTTTTTAAAAAACACATTTGTTTTCGAACTTACCTAATTTTGCGTTTGACATGTTGAAGAAAAGGAATAACCAACTGCTATATAGAAATCGGTACAACCGCAAACTCCGCACTATAGCATTTTCTTCTAGAATTTATCGAAAATGCGTCCAAAAACAACTTCAGCAATTTGTATGAAACGCCACACGCACCAGTGTTGCCAAGTGCTCACAATCTCGAATAGCCATCGCACAGCATTCTTCTTCTTCTTTTTATTAATGGCACCACGTAAGATATTAAACCCATCACATGGCCAGAATTCAGTCTGATTAAGATTTCACTTAAATGTTTGTGTTGATGCTATACTTTTGTGAGCTGAGTTGAATTCTGTGGAGCTTTAAGGGTCGGCAGGAGTGACGGGCGAACTCCGAATTGATATTGGAAACCTCGCACGGTGACAAGCTCCATAAAGTTAGTCGGTCAACATTCACTTTTATAATTTTTTTTTTTTTATAAATCGTTTGTTGGTGATTGTTGGCCTAATTACACCGTTTTTTTGAAAATACGAAAATAAAATTTTGAATGAAGTTAGCCGGAAAGATATTATTTTTGTTTCAATCTTAGTTCAATTAATGCACAATCGTTTGTTGGTTACGGAAAAACTAATTAAAACGTTTGTTAATTCATATTTGCCTTGAAAAATAAAAAAAACTAATGCAATAATGGTGGCGGGAGAGGTTAGGCAAAACTTAAGATTGACTTTAAGATACACACGCACGCGCACACACAAACACATATATGGGGAGGGTGCAAGAGGGGCTTTTGGCCCTCCTCCCGCACCCGCCACACCGGTAGGCTGGGTGGACCACGCTTTACAACTTACAAAGTACATGCTACATCGTAAAACAAAGTCCAACAGCCTACCAGCGGGGTGGATGCGGGAGGGAGGCCAATGTCCCTCTTGCGCCCTCACGTGTGTATGTGTACGCGCGCGCGCACGTGCTTCCAGTCCATGCATGTACTTTAGTATATTTTAAAACTTTTTTGTTAATAACTTTTTAATAAGTAACGAGCGATGATTAAATTAGGAGAAAAAGTTAGAATTAAGAATTATGTCCTTGACAACATATATCAAAGTCATTGAAATCGGTGAGGTCGCCCTTAATCTTAAGTTTTACCGATCCTTCTCACGCCACCATATTATTGCATTAGTTTTTTTGGTTTCTCAAGGCAAATATGAACTAACAAAGTTTTAATTAGTTTTTCCATGACCAACAAACGATTGCGCATCGACTGAACTAAAATTGAAATAAAAATAATATTTTTCTGGCTAACTTCACATAAAATTTTATTTTCGTATTTTCAAAAAAAATATTAACCAAAAAAACTTTGTAATTAGGCCAATAATCACCAATAAATGACCAACAAACGATTCGTAAAAAAAAGAAAATTATAAAAGTGATTGTTGACCGGCTAACTTTATAAAGCTACTGTGATAATGTGAAACTCCGTATTCAGGATTACCAATGCTGAGAAATAAATTCTCAATCATGATGTATAGGTGTATGTCCATATACGTACAAACACCATTGCATCGCTCGCGCGGACGCAGAGAGAAAGGATAGAAAAGAATAGACAATTATGCGATCCTTGTTCTAGCGTATCGTTTTATGGCCGAGGTTACGCCCTGAAAATGCTTTTTGGCATTTTCGTTTTGTGGACAGAAAGCAGTAGTGCAACAAAGCTAACAAGCGCTCATTTTATATAAATTTTATATTTGCTTACGCACATATGTGTGTATTATGTACCAATAATATCTAAAAATTATAAGTAGAATTAAAAATTGCATGATAAATAATAACAGTAGAATTATAGTTCACAGAGTGAACTAATATACAATATGTAAAGTACGGGCACTTATTAGACTTGGCAATTCATTGCTTTTTTACTTGTTGCTTTTTCATTTATATTTTATGTATTGCCAGCATAATAGAGCGATATGGAGAGCATAATTAATTCTTAGCTGACATTATTTTTTAATAATTATTGCTTTATAGACCAATAAATGTGCTATCTTGATTTCTTTTTGAATATATCGATTTTATCGTGTAAAAACATCTGCTGCATAAATATTGATAATATGAAAGCATTTATAAGAAATATGGCTCAGTGTAGAGTATTCGGTCTATCACGTAATAGACTCGAGTTCAATTCCATAGACATCTCAACAAATTTTTTTTATATATTTTGTTATATAAATATTATTATATTTTGTGTGAGAATTATATTTAGAACAATTGCTAAAATTTTGAAAATATGTTAACCATTTAATAACTATACACATATATTGGACATATATGTATAAAAAATTTATTTTATGTATATATTAATAATATCTTGTTATAAATCAATAATAACTAGGAGAGAAAATCTAATAATTATCTTAAATATATTGCACTTATTAACATATTAACATATTTTTATATATATTTTAAATATAAATATAATTTCCACACAAAATATAATAACGTTTATATAATAAAACATATAAAAAATTTTGTTGAAACGTGGGCTCTGATGTGGGATTAAATTTGAATTTACTATGTGACTGAACAGCTTGCATTTCGCTTTATATATACTTTTATGCTACCAGTATTCATGTAGTATATGTGCCTACGCGATATGAGTATAATTGAAGAAAAATAATATATAATTATTAGTATATGAAACTGCGATTACGATTGTTAAAATGTATGTCAAAATGTAATGTCAAACAAGGATTGACAATGGTGCTACTTCTATTTCGCTGACATTATACATATGAAATATCGATAACAAAGTAAAAAAACATCAAGTCTAAACATCAAGGCATCCGTGATTTACATATTGTATATTTGTTCACTCTATTATCTATTATCCTACTATTTTTATTAGTCATCATATTTATTATTTATTGCATGTACAATTTTAACTATAATTTAAACATATATGCACATAAGTATATACGCAAATATATAATTAAAATATATAATAATTCTCAAAGCAAATACGCAAATATATAATAATTCTCAAAGAATGGGCGCCTGTTAGGACCGTATTACATTACGGGTTGCACTTCCCTCGAACCCCGTCTGGGAACATGCGCCGCGTCCTCGACACCGATGCCTGCACCACCTACAGGCCTGCAGTTCGCGCCGATCATCCGACGACAACCTGTACGCGCTCATACGTGCACTTGCAAATATCGCATCGCGATATATCGAATCAGCTCGCATCACGCACCGTGACAACACACGCCCACCTTACCGCGCGCACCGCGCACTTACTAGCTCGCACCGTGACAACACGCGCCCGCCTTAGTGCACGCACCGCGCGCCTACCAGCACGCACCGACAAAGCACGCGCCCCGCGCTACGAAGCGAGGCACTTGACGAGACGCACAAAAACCCGTCTAGCCCGGCGTCATAACAGTGCGACTGTAGGAGCGAGTAACATGTAAAAACCCGTAAACAGATAGTAAATAGTAGATTGTAATCACTGACCATTGCCCTCGAGAGGCAAATAAACGACGTATCTCAAACTAACGCTGCTTACTTTCAACCGCTTCATGAACCCTGATCCCGATTGCGCTGTCCGCGCGCACCACACCGCTCGTGAAGCGGCCCGTTACAGTATTATAAAAGAAATGTTTCTAAAATCAATAGTCTTCAAGCACAAATAGGCATTCAAATTTGGAGAGATTTAATAGCACATATACAACAAAAAAAATTAATGGAATATATATGTAATTATTGTGCAGGAAGATTTCGTAAAGGTTTTATGCCTGCATATTGCATTTTGAATAATCTTTTCAGATTATGTACCTGAAGTAATAGCATCTTTTAACACATTTGAAAAAATTCTTATACATAGAGCTAAAGCATTTCACACTGTTCTCAAAAGAAGAACTGTTATTAATAAAAGATTATCTCAAAGACATATGGTATAAAAAGTTAAAGTTAGAACATTTCATTTACCACTTCCATTACAGGAGACATTGAATAAATTATATTCTACTACTGATTCAATAAATGATAATCACGAATTATATATTTTAATTAGAGGTCCCGACAAAATCGAAAATTATTTGGGAAGAGATAGTTAATATTAAAAAAATATTTGACATTTTAACGTGGTTAAAAAACATAATAATACTTTATATTCTCATATTATATTACCATATTATATTACATAATGATTTATGTCTAACAAAATTAAAAAGTTCAGAATTCCAAATGAAAGAGACAGAAAATAATATAAAAGCGACATTGGATGATAAGCTTATTAAATGATCCTATAGAAGAGATTAAAAATGATATAAAAGTTATATTAGAGAATCAACAAAAAGCAATGTTAACTCAAATTACTGATGAAAATGATGATTTACTATTACGGACAATATACTATATATCTTTTATATAAAAAGAAAACAAATAAAACTGCGACAACTTTATATCAAATGTTAAAAATTCATGACTTTCTTTGGATAATCGTGAACAATATTTAGATTTAGTGTGTTTTCCAGATTTATATCTTTTTGATATTAATGGACAATATGAGTTTAGGCAAATCAAACTTTTTGACCATGAATTTATTAAATGTCGTTTGACATCTAAACATCCACAGTATAGAATTTATTAAATGTCGTTTGACATCTAAACATCCACAGTATAGATTAAATCAACAATATTTATTTTATTTATTAAACGATGCAAATATTCGTCAATTAAGTCGTGGAATTTATGATAAAATGAACATAACTAATTCACGAGTTCGTTATACGGCTGCAGAATATTTAGAAGCAGTATCAAAAGAATTATTGGAATCTAATTTGAATACAATATTTACTACACTTTGAAATACAAAGCAATATTGGTGTAAACCGAGAAGCGATTTAAACTGTATGACGCAAAATTATGGACCCGCGACATAATTTTTAACATAAAGTCCGATCGAGTTATGAGAAGATTTAGGTGAATATATTCGTGAGGTAAATGGATGGCATGATACTTCCTTATGTGTTAGCATAATATACTTTAGATATTCCTTATGCGTTAGCGTAGTATACTTATTGCTAGAGATCCTGTATCAACAGTCAGATTTCTCGATAATAAATTTCGAGCAATGCTTGATTTCATTAGCTGCAAATATCATCCAACTGGAGAAATAACACATTATTTCTGGCGACGATAATATCAAGGTAGAGGTATAAACATTTCCACTTATTAATATGGATTGAAAATGTACCGATTTTTGGTGAATCTACTATTGAAAAAGTCTCTAAATTTATTTTACAATACATAAGCTGCAAAATGCCGCATCAAAATATTTCGCCATTATTGTATAGGCGTGTTCATACGCATCGGCGACATATACATAACGATAATTATTGTCTTCACTCTAAAAAAGAAGGACGTAAACTTATACGTCGGTGTCGTTTTGGATTTCCTCGTCCCGTTACTGAAACTTTAAATATGAGAAATGTGACAACTTCGAAAGCAGGTAAAAAACAATTGAAATATAAAGTAGATTTTATGATCTTCCTCGAATAGATAATGAAGTTAATATAAATGATTGTAATTCTGTTCTTCTTATTGTATGGGAAGATAATATGGATATACAATTTATTAATGAAAAATCGCTACTTACGTGATACATTACTAAATATATGAATAAAGAAGGAAAAAGTGAGTTGTCTGATACTATCCTTGATAACATGAATAATAAAAACAAATCATTAGCAAGTTATTTTTGGAATATCGCTTTTCGATTTATGAATAATAGAGAATGTAGAGCTCTCGAAGCTGCTAATACGTTTCTAGGTATTCCTTTATATGGAACTGATCAAAACACGACTATCAAATGGTTAGTCGTGAATCAGATACGATATAAAAAATTAAAAAATCGCAAAGAAATTGAAGCTCTCGATGCTATCTAGATATATTTTATCCATCTTTAATAGATAATCATTATCTACATAGACCAAATGAACTAGAAAATATGTCTCTTTATGAGTTTGCACAATGGTATGATATTTCAAAAATAAAATCGAAAAATGAAGATATTGAATATTATAAAATAAATAATGGTTATTATCTTAAACGGCCATATCGTGGATATCTTATTAATCATTATAGATATGATGTTAATATACAGCCAGAAAATTATTTCTTTTCGTTATTGCTTATATTTCAACCATGGCAAAAATTAGAGGACCTTAGAAACGAATGCGATACTTATGCCGAATCGTTTCACAAAGTAAAATTGCATATTGTAGGAGCATTGCAGTATCATGAAGGATTAAAAGAATTGTAAAAAGCATTTGAAACTGCGAAAGAGTTAGTTCAGCAATGTTTAGATGACGATTTACAAAAACAACAACTTCCGGATGATCCTGAAAATCCAGTAGGTGTTCAATATATATAGGCTGGTGAAACAATGCAATATTTTAAAGATTTTGGTGATAAAATGATTCGAGAAATCGATGTATCGAAAATGATAGCAAAATTAAATACGGATCAAAAACGAGTATTCGATAGAGTTATTAATACTGTAAATTCTGATAATAAATCATGATTAAGATTATATATTAGTGGAGAAGATGGAACTGGAAAATGTTTTTAAATTAAGACTATTAAATTCTGGATAAAACAAAATTTTAATAAAAATACTGCTATAGCAGCATCTGGTATAGCAACATTTAATATAGATGGTTTGATAGTTCATAAATTGCTTCACCCGTTGAACATCATATTCCTAAATATAAACAATTATTTGATCATGTATTGAAAGTTTTACGAGCAGATCTTAAAGATGTTATATTTTTTGTAATTGATGAAGTGTCAATGATATTTAATTTGATTTTAATGTATATACATCTTCCATTGTCTGAAATATTTGACACTAATGATTGTGATGATTGTGATGATGATGATTGGTTTGATCAAAAGCACATTCTTTTATTCAGAGACTTCAATTGCCTTCTGTACACGAAAATCCTATTTTTATGCGTTTATCTGAAAACATTATCAAACATCTTGGTTCCTTGAGGGCCTATGGACTACATTATTTGATTACGATGAATTGACAATCAATATGCGCCAACAAGGAAATGACTCTTACCGTGAGTTACTCAAGAATTCGTATTGGTTTATTGACAAAATCTGATAAGATTCTTGAAAGTAGAAAAATATCTTTCAAAGAAGATTTTTTCGAATTTAGATTAAAGGAATTATGTAATTTTATTGACAATCTGCCACCGACAATCTACCATCAGATACCGTTTGTTTACTGCCTACTTGTTTTATGTGTAATGTTCTCAATGATGCAATGTTAAATCCCATTGTTTCTAAAGAAATATTATTAATTGCAGAAGATAGAATTGAATGTATTTCATATGTAAAAAAAGTATTAAGAATATTATCAAATAATAATGATGATAATAATTCTAAAACAGCCGAGCTTTCAAAACAAATAACAATTAAAATTGGAGCAAAAGTTATGATCCGGCGTAATATTGATGCTAGTTTGGGTCTTGTAAATAGTAACACATCCCTCAATAAGTCTCCGGTCTAACTAAGAAAAACAAATTTTTTTTAGAAATCACGTGGGTCTGTCAACAATGTTGCCATAATGTCAGATCGGGGACTTATTGAGTGATGTGTTACAATTGCTACAGTTATTTCAATTGTTAACAAGATATATCTACTGATTATGTAGAAAAGATTAAATTTCTTTTATCAAGTTTAGAATATTTAATTGAAAGAGTAAGTGTTAAATTTGAGGTAATTGATGGAACGTTATCAGAAAACAGTTTCCATCTCTGAGTTATAGGATCACTATTCATAAAAGCCAAGGATTGAATTTGCAAAGTGCTGTTATGGATATTGGTAACTCTATATTTAATTGTGGTCAAGTTTACGTTGTATTGTCACGAGTAACATCTCTAAAAGAGTTATATTTGATTAATTCCGATCCTTCATCGGTAATAGGGAAGAAGCTATTATTGTTTAAAAGGGATGCATAAACCCAAAGCAGAAAGAATTTTTATTTCAAAAGAGCGTTATCGCAAAGTAAAAGATGTCTTATGGGCATTACCAAAAATAATTACTTCTGTCCAAAAATCAGAAAAGTTCGACAAAGTACTACTTGGGTCATACATGGTTTTCAAAATACAGACGAGGTTTCATGCTATGCAAATGCGGTATTGCAATGTTTATTGTATTTAAATGTCATTAGACAGCAATTATTTAATTGCGATATATCAGATGTTTTACGTATATTAATGCATTGATATGAAAATGGAATGCATAATTTAAATACATATGTAATATGGTAATGTTTAGAAAAATATTTTACGAGCACTATAAAACGAAATGCATCTGATTTTCTTATAATTCTTTGCGAAAAATATGATTGTATAAGAAATTTAATACAACATCAAGTAATTTCTATTGCGCGCTGCAAAACTTGTGGTAGTACAAAAACTACTGTTAATAATAATGTTATTATTTTGATTCCTATTAATAATTTGAAAAACAAAAGTTATAATCTTAATAATTTATTAAATGTTATATTTTCACATTGGTGAATCATCACACAATGAATCATGTGAACATTGTACTGAAAATGATTTTATATTGAAAAATAAAATAACAAGAAAGATAGTTGTTCTTCATTTAATACTATTTTCATCACAGGATGATAAATTAATAAAAGCCCAAAAGTTTAACTTATGTTCTGTTCCAACAACTAAAAAATTACTAGCTAGACAATTTTATAAGGCGATGAATGCTATATTTTATCATGGTTCATATATTGATGAAGTCATTATATAAGTATATGTAGAGAAGGAACATCTAATATTTGGATCGAAGTTGATGATGCGCAAACTAAAAAAAGGCAGTGCCCTAGAAATGCTAAAGACATTTATATAATATTTTTACAAAAAATAGCTAATAATAATTGGATATTGGATATTATAAAATAAAAAAATAGTTATATAAAAGAATTTTTATTAGAAATAAATTTTTATGATATTAAACTTGTAATTAATACTTAATAATTGTATTTCTATCAATCTCATATAAAAGAATGTCGCGTAATGTATCAATAATTTTGTGAACAACGCTTCACGATATGCATTATTCATGAATTGTAAAAAAAGATACCTTTACTATTCAAAATAGAATTATAGAACTGACATGTTTCCGCCTTATTTATATAATTAATAATTAAATTACATGAATAACAACGATTATTCATCAAAAGTTTAGAAGTATAGATTGTAGATAATAATGTATATTTCTGATATACTAATTTGTAATTATCCGTTATTCTTAGATTAAGGATAGATAAAAAATTTGAAGACTCTGAATATCTATAATAAGCAAAAAGAACTGTCATATTTTGATGAGAAAAAAAGAATGATATCCCTAAAAAAATTTTTTAACAAAAAGGTGTAACGGGCCTCTTCACGAGCGGTGTGGTGCGCGCGGACAGCGCAATCGAGATCAGGGTTCGTGAAGGGGTTGAAACACAGTAAGCAGCGTCAGTTTGAGATACGTCGTTTATTTGCCTCTCGAGGGCAATGGTCAGTGATTACAATCTACTATTTACTATCTGTTTAC
>JBCEZY010000024.1:806347-817495 GCA_039654445.1 Cataglyphis savignyi | reverse complement strand
TGCATATTACATCTAAAGAATTAAATTTTCTAGTATAACTTATTTGTTGAAATAATGGTAAGTTTATCAGGAAAGATGCTCTTTCAGTATATTCATATTTTGTAAGTTTTCCTCGGCATGCAATTTTTACTGCTAATTGTAAAATGGGATCATCTGTGCAATATTTTTATATTCATTATTTGCGTTTTTGGAGCAAAATAATTGTTTAAAAATATTTATATTGGTTTTTATCATTAAAACTCTTTAGAAAACGGATTAATACGTTCAGAACTATATCAGAACTGCATTAGAACTAACAGAACTCTTAAAAATCGATTGGCGTCTTTATACTCTATAATAGGCGTTTTTGAAGCAAAATAATTGTTTAAAAATATTTATATTGGTTTTTATCATTAGAACTCTTTAGAAAGCGGATTAATACGTTTAGAACTATATCAGAACTTCATTAGAATTAACAGAACTCTTAACAATGAAGCAGCGTCTCATTTGTATATCTATCGATATAAGAGTTTGCTATCTTATTTTTTTTGATTAATATTTTTTTGCTTTTAAAGGGCAGAACTCTTCTTAGAACTCTTACAGAACTATAAATCTTTCTAATTTTGACAATTATTAATAAGGAGAATGTTGTAGGACAAAGTGAGACGCTGTGTGAATTTGGCGTCTCAGTTTGTTTTAAAGCATTTTCGATGCTTTAACGGCCAGAACTATTTGCTTAAACTATCTAACTCTAGAACTATTGAAAATAAAGCCAGAACTCTTAATTATTTATGAGTTTCCACGAAATGATACGACGCCAACTTCACACACACCATAGAGATGGATGAAAAGGAAAGATGGGAAAGAATAGAAGGGTCAAGGTACAACAGGATATGGAGAAATCAAGGAAAGTGGGATTCTGGAGTATCTGAAGGGAGTGACTGGGGAAAAGTAGATGGCAAAGAATGGCAAAATATAAGTTGGGAAACTGAATGAGAGGGAATTGGTATTGGAAGGATGAAGAGAGCAAAAGCTGTAGATTATTTGGAAGGGACGAGGAAACAGGAGTATGTTTGGGAAAGATGTGTGAATTGGGACTGGAGAAAGGCTAGCAAGAGATATTGGGAAAGGTATTGGGGAAAAGGATGAAGGAGAGGGATGGTTGAGGGAATTAGAGATTAAGACGTGAGGGAGAGAATGATGAAGGAAAGATGGTCGGATTGGGAACTAAGTAAAGGATGAGATTTAAGAGGATGAAAGATAGAGATGAGAAGACAGAAGGAGAGAGAAAGAGAGAGAAAAAGAGAGAGAGAGAGAGAGTGGGCGAGAGAGAGAAATTTGATGTGGGATGTATGAAAAGATGAAAACATGACATAAGTCGGAAGCGGAGGTCCCAAATTGGGGTAAGGCAAATAGCAGTGTGTGTGTGTGTGTGTAGGTACGTTAAAAATAGGTAGAGGTAAAGTTAGGATAAGTTAGGGTTAAGGTAGTTGTAAGCTAGAGATAAGATAGATGTAAGTGATTAATTTGTAAGAGATTGTAACCCCATGGGGTTTCAATAAATCATCTAAAAAAAAATCTAATAACTTACGAATTCACATATTTTCTTTCCATTAAGGGTTAACATCTTTTTGTAAATGTTATAAATATTATATATTTAAATGTAAGTAACTTGTACAGAACACTGTATTTCTGCTGTAGCATAAATAAAAATGTTATTAATTTTAAATATTGACTGAAAACATTTAATTTTTTCCTTTTCTCTCCTTCCTTCTTTTCTTCCTAACCTCGACATCATAGCTTTTTAAATCTGCGATAGTCTATTGTCTCCAACGATGACGTCACGTCTACCTGCGTTGCATGCCTCGACGGAACAGTCATGTTCGAACATAAACGCTTCGTGTTTCGTTTGTATACCTTGATATCTGATAATTCTACACTAGCTGATTTTCTTTTTTCATCAAGAAGGGTAAGAGAGAGTGGGCGACACGCATGATGCAGCACGATTTTCTGTAAAAGTGGTCGAAGGAGAGAAATGCCGTAAGTCGCGCGATATTTTTCGATTTTCCAAGGGGTGAAAAAGGAGGAGGATGCAATGGGACAACTCTGCTGTCTTCGGCAGTCGTTATTTTACCGACTATTGACACATTGGACATCGTGTCGATTTTCTCTCTCACACTATTTTCTCTCTCGTTTTTCTAGCTCGTCGGAACCAATCAAGCAGCCGGCTACTATAGAGAATTAATCGGAGCACTTGGTCACTGGGCCAGAGAGACCTACTTCCCTCCTAAATGCCCCATCTAACTCTCACTCTTGCATGATTTCAGTTAGCCCACCACACTAGGACCCGGACCAGAAAAGCAGAGGACCCAGGTTCAAACCCGAGTATTTCCAGTCGTCCAATAAAAAAAATATTAAAAAATTAAAAAATTGCCTCGTGAACGTCAAGTCCCCACTCTTTTTTCCTCGAGTACCTGCGCAAGGGGCAAGGGGTTCGGGCTCACAGCGGGGAGATGGCGCCAAGGGAGAAAAGGAGGGTCATTCCTGTCTCACCATAGTAGCCTCTATATTACTATTGTTAATGATGAAGATATTGTGCAGAATGAATATGATATCGAAATACATGGTGAATATTCAATTATGCTTCGCGTTAATCATAATACGCTAAAGAGCAAAATCAAATCTATAGATTAAATTTTATTAAACCAGAAAACGTAGGATTGTTAGGATTCTCAGCGAATCATATATTGCAATCTTGAAAATGGAGCGATTCGGATGTAGCGATAAATATTATTAATGTAAATATTATTCGTATAAAATGTAGTAGTGTGACCACTGGCACGCACAGCAAGACAAATGCGTACACACGATACATGAATTTTCACAGAGCGTGCCGACAGGATATAAGATATCGGAAACGCCAGCACAGATCATTTATCTACTGGTAAATGCTCGTGTTGAACGAAAGCACGGAGCAAACGAGAGACAATATCTTTACAAGGGACGATATCTTTACGAAAGACAATATTTTGGGAGAAGACAAGTGACTGTAATCAGATATCTACTAAGAAGAAGCTCAGCGCGTTGAATCGCGAATTTTTGAAAATTATTGGGATTTGAAATATTTGTATGAAATATTTAACATTATGATTGACATCTTGAATATCGGAAATGAGCCCATCTTTGACGATCGCATCATCAAGATTGAAACTCATACGTACAATTCGTACGCCAACGCAACGCTTGGATATAGCAATGAGATAAAACATCAAAATTTGTGTAAGAGGCACGAATCAGTGTAAAAATTTGTGTAGCCTTTCCTTTAGTTCTTGCGCGTAATTATCGTAGTTATACGTTGGTTTCGGCGGTCTCGTTAGTGACGTAGGTAACTCCGCTTGGTGTCCGTAAACTAATTCGAAGGGTGTGTATCCCGTGGCTGTATGTGGCGTTGTATTGTATATGAACATCGCGAATGGTATCTAATCGTTTCAGTCTGTCTGGTCTTCGTTTATATAATGTCGCAAATATTCGGCTAATGTTCGATGCGATCTTTCTAACGCGCCATTACTTTCCGGATGATAGACGGTTGTTTGTATTTTATTTATTTTTAATAATTTGAACATATTTTTAAATATTTCGCTTAAAAATTTGTGCCTTGATCGGTTAGGATTTTATCCGGAATTCCGTGTTCTAATATTCAATTTTTGTAATAAATTCCTTACTAATCGTGCTCGCTTCTTGGTTAGGGATTGGTATCGCTTTGCTAAATTTCATTAAATTATCTTGGAAGGTTAATAAATATTTATTTCCATTTGTTGTGACGGTTAACGGTTCTACAATATCTAGGGCGCATTTTTCAAACGGTTTAGTGGGTGTATCCGTAATAATTAACGATACTTTATTTTTTCGCGATAATTTATTTTTTTAGCAATATTCGCATTTGGCTATATATCTCTCAACATCTTTTGTTAATACTGGCCAATTATGAATTAGGCTAATTCTTCGTATAGTTCGTTCGACTCCTTGATGTCCTCCTGTGAGTCATCATGATATTCATATAATATCTGTTTCTTTTCTTTCTCCGTATATATTTTTTCTTTGTCGGAGTGTGTTTTCTATCGCGAGGATTTCTCGCTCTTCCTCCTTTATCTCGTTCGTATCTCGGATTACGTTGCGGCTCAGTGCATCGGCGTTAGCGTTCGCTCGACCGGCCTTGTGTACGATTTCATAATCATATTCTTCTAATTTAAGTCTCCAACGGATTAATCTTGATCCGGGATCATTGATATTAAAAAGTCATATTAATGGTTTATGGTCGGTTATGATTTTGAATTTTGTGCCATATACGTATGGTTTGAAATGTTTTACGGCCCACACAACCGCTAGCAATTCTTTCTCTGTCATTATATAGTTTTGCTCCGCGCGAGATAATACTCTGCTTGCGTAAGCAATCGGCCGGTCATCGCCCACCTTTCCTTGTGACAACACTGCTCCGATTGCATAGTCGGATGCATCGATGATCACTGTAAATTCTTGATTAAAGTCTGGAAATCTTAGCACTGCCGCCGTCATGAGTTTTTCTTTCAGTATTTCAAAGGCGTTTTGTTACTCCGTTATCCATTCAAATTTTTTTTCAATTCAGATTTTCTTCGTTAGTTTTGTCAACGGTTTTGCTATTTTGGAAAAGTCTTCAATAAATTTCTTATAATATCCGGCTAAACCTATGAATGATTGTACGTCCTTTACTTTTTTGGGCGTTGGAAATTTTTTTATCGCTGTTAGCTTTGACGGATCTGGAAATATTCCGTTCTCTGAAATAATATGACCTAAATAAATTACTTCTTTGCGCAATAATTCGCATTTATCCGGTTGTAATTTCAAATTAGTCTCTCGGAATCTCTGCAATACTTCCTTAAGTCGTTTGTTGTGGTCTTATAGCCTTGATTCGTAAATCATAATGTCGTCTAAATACACCAGAGATTTAAATCTTTGCATTTCGTATTAGCACTAAATTCATCAGACGTTGAAATGTTGCTGGCGCATTTTTTAGTCCAAACGGCATTCTTCTAAATTCATAATGTTCGTAGGGTGTTGAAAATGCAGCTTTATTTTTATCTTTTTCGGTCATTGGTATCTGATAATAACCTGATGCCAAATCTGGAGTAGTAAAATATTTAGCGTTTCCTAACTGATCCAATATATCCGTAATGTTGGGCAGTGGAAATGAATCGCCTATTGTCAAGTCGTTCAGCTTTCGGAAGTCCATTACTATTCGGAGCTTAGGTTTTCCCGACGCATCTGCCTTCTTCGGTACCACTAATAATGGTACAGTCCATTGGCTGGTCCGTATAATTCGATCCTTTAGCACTTGTACTTGTTTGTTTACTTCCGTCTTGTGTTTCTCCAGAAGGCGATATGATTTCACGTTCACCGGCGAGGTATCGGCGCGCGTGTTTATCGTGCTCGACCGTCGCGGTGTATGTCAGTGGTTCTCCGTCCACATGAAATATATCACAAAAATTTTTGCATATCCGTAAGAGTGCCTGTTTTTCTTCAATATTTAAGTGTTGAGTGCGCAACAATTGTCAGATGCGTGCGTTTCGTGAGATTTTAGGTTTTAAATTATTTCCTGTGTGTATCGTATACATTTCAGACGTCGTGTCGCTCTCTATTTCTTCCAGTACGATAAGAGGCGTTTGCATCTCGACTTTTCTGTCTATAGTATTAATGACGCTAACAGGGCATGTGTAGTCCGCGGCGTTTACTATACAGTTCCCGATATATATTCCGCGTGCTTTTTCTTCTGCGCAAACAATCCCTATTCGGTTTTGATCCGTTCTTGCCTTTATTATCGTTTCATTGTGCGGCTTTAAAATTATTTTATTAAATAGAAGTGGAATGGATGGAAGTTTAGCACGGCGTTTCCTATTTTTAATTGATTGTATTTATAGTCACAGGAATGTTGACGAAGGAAATCGATTCCTAAAATCCCTTCATATTCGATTGGAATATCGTCTCTTACCACGTAAAATGCATGTTTTACTTTTTGGTTGTTTATTCTAATTGTTCCGTACATCTTTCCGATAGTGTATATTTTATGTTCGGTTACTCCGGTGAGCGCAATTTTTTCTTTTTGAATGGGCATGTTGTCTTTTAAATGCTTTAATTTTATTAAGTGATTATTAAGTTTGATTATTATTGAGATTATTAAGTTTGATATAGTAGAGCCTGAATCATATAACATTTGTATTTCCTTGTTTTTTATTTGTCGCATGGGGATGGTTACTAACAATAATTCGTTTTTTGCTCGATTACGCGGTGCTTTTTTATGTGTGTAACCCGATATTCGGCTGCGGCTCACGTTTTCTTCATAGAATTATCTTTTTCTTCCGTCCTGCAATTACTGTCGGATTCCGAATTTCGTTTAAATTGAAGCGGTGGTCTTTTCGACTCGGGAATTTTTTCGTTTGATTTTTTATTATTTTCCTTTGATTTATCCGCGTGTATTCTCGGTCGTCTGTTTAAGCTCCAACATTCTTCACGATTGTGCCCGGCTTTTTTGCAGTATTTGCAATATTTATTTATTGTGTTTATTCGTGAGGATCTCTCCGGTTTTAAGAGCGCGTATCGGCTTCGACAGTCGCGCCCGTAATGGCTGTTTTTTCCGCATTTAAAGCATTGAAAGTTCAAACTTCGATTTTGTCGCGAATTAGATGATTCAAATTTATTCTTATTATACAAGTAATTAAATTTTGTCGGATCAAGTAATTTTTTTTCGGCGCTCGCGCCCTTTATTGCCTCTTGAAGCGTCGTATATCTTTGGGCGCGTACGAGCACCTTGAGTTCGTCGCGAAGTCCGATTTGAAAATTTATTAATGCTTGTTTCTTAATTGTTTCGTGAATCGCTTTGAGTGTGCGGGGTGTTTTTCCTCTTCGATCATAGAGTCGTATAATTTCATTGCTAGTAGATCAACTTGTCCAAACGCATGCGCGATTTCATTTAATTTTTGCTTTAATGAATTAAATTCGATTTGTAAAACGTATCTATCATTATTTGTAGTATTGTTATTTTAGTTTCACTTGATAAGGACCAAAATCATATGGTCAAAACAATGTGATATGATAATTAAACAATAAATTGCCAATCTGGTCGTATAAACACTATTCTATTAATTTACCTACTGGCGACATTTAAATTAAACATAAGAATTATTATTGCTGTTATTATTATTATTGCTATTATTGTTATTATTACAATTGCTGTTATTATTAATGCTTTTATAATTATTATTATTGCTGTTATTATCATTTTTGCTGTTATTATTATTATTGCTGTTATTATTATTATTATTGCTGTTATTATTATTATTA
The DNA here is from genome assembly GCA_039654445.1 of Cataglyphis savignyi. Classification (NCBI taxonomy): domain Eukaryota; kingdom Metazoa; phylum Arthropoda; class Insecta; order Hymenoptera; family Formicidae; genus Cataglyphis; species Cataglyphis savignyi. The sequence continues at coordinate 810,145 of JBCEZY010000024.1, read as the reverse complement.
TTACTTCTATTATTATTATTATGGCTGTTATTATTATTGCTTTTATTATTATTATTATTATTATTGCTGTTATTATTATTATTCCTATAATTAATATTATTACAAGTGCTGTTATTATTATTATTGCTGTTAAAATTATTATTGCTGTTATTATTATTATTGCTGTTAATATTATTATTGTTGTTAATATTATTATTGTTGTTAATATTATTATTGCTATTATTATTATTATTATTATTACTATTATTGCTGTTATTATTATTATTATTATTATTATTGCTGTTATTATTATTATTGCTGTTATTATTATTATTATTACTTTTTTTATTATTATTATTATGGCTTTTATTATTATTGCTTTTGTTATTATTATTGCTATTTATTATTGCTTATTATTATTGCTATTATTATTATTATTATTATTATTATTGCTGTTATTATTATTATTGCTATTATTATTATTATTATTATTATTATTGTTATTATTATTGCTGTTACTATTATTGATTTTATTATTAATATTATTGCTGTTATTATTATTGTTACGTTCTGTAGACTTCACAAATATTTTTTTTACTAATATATAAATTATTGTGTCCAGCAGACTGCATGGTTGTTTTTTTTCATTGAAAAATCGTTAGTTACATAAGATTCGTTAGTGACATAAATTTACCTTTTATGAAATAGTCTACGTCTGACAGAAAGAATAAACAGGCGAGGTCTGGAAAGTAAGACTGTGTAATCTCGTTGTCGAAAGTCAGGTATAAAAACAGATCAATAAATTTAAACGTTACAACTCACTTTGAAGGCTCGAAGATTTTCGAACGAAAATAACGTACAGTCAAGCACTAGAAATTTTAAACCATGACAAACAGACAGCGAGATACTCGAGCTCAAGTTCGGATATCAGACCTAAGAATTTTAAATTAAAAAATAAACAGAGCACAAAAACGATCCACTGATGATCCGGAGTTGAGACTCGCGACATTTGACGCCGCGTGCTTGGTTGTCAGATCACCCTCTTATGCTATCTGTTTATCATAAATTTCAAGTAAAATGTCAACTTAGCTGGTTATAACGAACTGGGCACTCAATCCGTAAAACGAAAACCTCACCCTTACTCAATAGCAACTACTCTCCATTGGTCGAAACTCAGTATGATAAGCAAAATTCTTCACCAATACCTATGATTTAAAAACTTAAAGGAACGCCCTAGGAAAAATTGGAGGGAATAGGAAAAACTATTCGTTAAACTAGATTAACGAACCAATGAAGAGGAGGAGCAAAAGGGGTTAATAAGAATATTCCACCAGAATATTCGTCGCGAGTCTTATTAGGAATTTTTCTAACAGTAGTGCGACACTCGTGTGTATCGAGGTCATATTCGCTCCTGTTAGCAAACCGTATTCGTGATTCGTTTTATTATTTATATTCAGTGCGGCTCTTTAAGTGTTCACTTGCACAGTGTGAATAGTGCTAACTCTAACAGTGCGATCGGCGAATAGTGAACCACGAGCGCACACCTGAAGTACATCAGGATCGACCACCGGATTTCTGAGCTAACAGCCTTGTATCCGAGCTCCATCAACACAAATCTCATCGCACTCTATAAATAGTGAGTTTATTAATTCCTTTTTTTTGTTTTTTTTCTTTTTTTTTCATCTGTTTCTTACGTTCTCCTTTCTTTTTCTCCAGGGAAAATAGTTATAAAACAATTATTTCTTTTTTTATTTTAATACTTTCTCTTCCTCTGAATATCCATTCAAAGACACATGTATTTTTAATATTAATACTTCCTGTTATCGCATACCACAAATTTCATCCACTTCCTTTTTTCTTGTGGATCGGTGAATGTGAATAACTTAAAGATTCGAACGTAACGTTCCGGATCGGTGTTCACTCTCAGCTTCAGATCGAATCTACCCTTTTTCCTTTGTGGATTGGCAGGTGCGAATAACCTAAAGATCCTTAACGAAAGAATCAGTCTTCACACTTAGCTTTAGATTCATAATAATTATTTTCAACGCATCCTTATTAATAAATTTTATATTCTTTGTTCTTTTAATTAAAATATATTATTTCTTCCATCCATTCCATTCTTCCCTTTTTATCCCATTATCTTGTTTTTCAAAAGAAAAAAAGTGATAAAAGAGAAAAAAAAATAATTGTCAACTATTTCCTAAAGCTACTAATAACTACTTTACTAAACATTACGTGTCCTCTTTCAGTGGACACACCAAATCTACCCCGGCACAGTTACGGCGATGGGGAAAGAACGCGCATAATAGGAAAAACAAAACAATACGGAAACTCCTGGCTCGGGCGTCCGCTGATCCTAGCTTTAAAATCGATTATAGTAGACTTAAGTTAGATAAGGACGCGTTCGAAACAAAAGCACGACAACTATTAATTAATCGACCGATACATATAACAGACAATCTTCTCCCCTCATATTCACCTGTCTCTTCTCCATCAGAATCCATACCCGATGATTTCCCGGAATTTGCGCAACCTTGTTCCCCTCCGCCTCCCTCTAATTATTCCTCTATAATTTTTGAAGAACCTTAGTGTTCGAGGACCTTTCCTCTCCCGTTCGAATATTCATCTTCCCTCAATTATCAACCATCAAATCCTCCTTCCTATCAACTATCGCAACTCCTCCTCTCCTTTTCGAAAAACCTTCTCTCTATCAACCACCGCAACCCTCAACTCTCCTTCCCCCTCTCGAAAATCCTCTTTCCTATCAACCTCCGCAAGCCTCAATTTCCTCTCGCCCCTCGCCTCTCGAATCGTCGGACCTCTCAGAACAGTCCAACGTTTTCGGGAAATTTCGGGAATTCTTGGAAGGGCTACCTGACTTTAAAGAGGAACCGCGGGATTTCAAACCGGAATCCTGCGATCCCGAAGAGTCTAAAGGACCGGAGCACTTCTTCGAAGACCTAGATCGCGACAGGTGGTATTGCTATTTAATTAACCTATTTCCCCCTTTCCCTATTCCTCTCAAAGATGAAGACTATCGCGTCGGCCTCGGCATAATCAACCTCCATCAATTTTACGAAATCCTCTATACTTCTCCTTCCGGTACTATTATCCCTTTTGTTGTTCCAGGTGTCCCGTTCCCTCTTGCCGTCCCTATCGAAGTCTTCTGGATGAAGTTCCCTCCCCCCTTTACAGTGGAATTCGAAGATGTTTCCTAATCCTTCCCCTTATCACTTTATTTTACATCTGTTGTTTATTTTAGTTACACTGTTGCATTGTTGCAAGACCCAACCGGAATATAAATTTTAGTTTTTCCTTCTCGATTCCGGTTGATGACCCCCGCACTGCTGTAACAATCGTGAACAAACAAAATTTTCCACACATACATTTACACTCACACCTCTAAATGTAAATTCTTTATAATATATTTAAATGTATCTGCAATAATAATTAACTGTTATTTCTTCTTTGAACAAATATAAAATAATTTTGAATAAATACAATTTAACCTTATAATTTGCGTAGCTAATTAACCCGTTCTCTTTCCCGTACCCTGATATCCCACAAGGTCTCGTTTTGGGTAATAGGGATTTAGTTCCTTTACCGAAAAAGGGAACACCGAACGAACGGCCTACTGACAGAGTAAAAGCGACCCATCCGGTCGTTAACCTGTCTTAGGCCCCTAGTCAATTCATTCGTTGTCACGTCCTGTCAAAAATCTCAATTTTTATTTTCTTTTTTTCTCTTCTCTCTTAAATAAATAATCAAAGTCCAGCAAGCGCAACTTGAATAGCGCGCCAAAGACACGCCATGACACCT
>JBCEZY010000024.1:702539-714230 GCA_039654445.1 Cataglyphis savignyi | reverse complement strand
GGCCTGTGGGAAGCAGCGGTGAAGTCCCTGAAGCATCACCTTCGAAGAGTGCTGGGAGAGTCAACGCTCACCTACGAAATGAGCACTCTCCTCACACAGATCGATGCATGAACTCAAGGCCACTGCAGGCGCTATCGGACGATCCAGACGACTTGGCGGCCTTGACTCCGGGGCACTTCCTCGTAGGAACAGCCCTCAACGCGCTCCCAGAGCCGTGCCTAGTGGATGCACCGATCGGCCGACACTCACGTTGGCAACTGCTCCAGAAGATGCGCGATCATTTCTGGGATAGGTGGTCGCGGGAGTACCTCCACTCGCTCTTCCAGCGGCCCAAGTGGTGGGCCTCCAACAAGGAGATCCGCATCGGGCGGCTCTGCCTCATTCGGAGCGACAACACGCCTCCGACACGATGGCCGCTCGCCAGGATCATCGCCACTCAGCCTGGAGAGGACGGGCAGGTCCGTGTGGTCACTGTCCGGACCGCAACCTCGGAACTGACCCGCCCAATCGTCAAGATCGTCCTCTTGCCGAAGAGTAGTTGCGACGAGGAAGAGGATGAACCCGCACATCGCGGGACCACTGCCTCTCGCAGCTAGCCAGGGGCACCAGCGAAGGGAGCATCTTTTCGCCGGAATCTGGCGAGGCGGGCGGGATGTTCGAGATTACAATTTCGAACTCGAATTTAGCGTGGAGATGCCGCGCGACCGTGTCGTCGCCGCGCGCGCGGTGCAAGGCGGCGTTTTTCTAGATCGGTTGACAACGCGCGGCATCAATAAACATCGTCGCCCTTCTTGAAGGATCCAAGTGGAAATCGTGACAAAATTCACGTAAAAACGGTCGGCGGAAATGAGGGGATTTCGAGAAGCCTTCTGGATCCTTCGAGAAGGCGATGACAAAATAAAAGCGAGCCGACTGCCGGGCACTAGGCAGTCCGCTGAGAACGATCGACGCGTGCACATTATCTCACCGATCGGAGAATTCGGTTTCGCGGAGTCAAAACGTTATCTGAGTGCAGTTGAGTGACCACCGGAGTTAATCCGAGACAGACGATCTTTCGCTGTTTGTCCGCCGAGTGCGAATTACAATTACATCCGTGAGCAATTGTGATCGCGATTTCGTGAGTGCATGGTGTGCATCGTGGGCACGACCGCGTCGCGATAAGCGATACTCGCCAGTGCATCAGTTCGGTGTCCGTCTCACCTCGCATCTGACCTTTTTCCACGTCACGTTCACTCGTGCGTCCACGCAACTTTCACGCACACTCACATTGATTATTAATTTCAAAAGTGCTCTGTGCGAAACTGATCGATTTATTGTAAAACTAATCATAAGCTTTACCAAATAAGCCTGAAACGAAAAGGATGAAGATTAAACATACAAATACTTGGCGTGCCTAAGTTGCATTATATATCATATTAATATATTGATAATGATATTAATTATTGATAATGATATTAATTATTGATAATGATATTAATTAATAATATATATATTAATTAATAATATATATATATATATATATATATATATTAATTAATAATGCATTATATTAATATTTGCTATAATATATTGATAATAATAATCTTGCAAACTCTTATTTCACATGTAGTACTACTATTTATATAAGTATATAATTATAACGTACAGAATAATATGTATATAATTGTGTTATTGTTACTCTCGTATGTCAACTTTGACATCTTATAATTTTTATTTCACTATTCTAGATATAAAAACGTTTTCAAATATATTTCAGATAAATTTTATTTAATATATATTGTTACATCCACCTTCTGTTTGTCCGTCCCTACGTGTCGCCTGTGCTAGTATGCTGTACCGTCTTCGGGAGATAATTCTTTGACGCGTCACTAAGAGAGATATTGATAACAACGGCTGACATTTGAATGTTTTAAGTCGCCATCTTAGTCTCGCGACGGATTCGATTCCGTGCGGACGTTTCCGCGATTGAACCCCTTCTCCTTTTGTATCGAGTTTATCTGTTTTGTTTCGTGTATTCTGTGTTCTGTTCCTATATTAAAGTTCCTTCTGTTATTTACAATAAATGTTGTTATTTACGATACGGAACGTGTGAGTGAATTGTGACGTGCGCGATTTGATAAAACTTGAAGTGGACGCGCGGACATAACATTTTGGAGGTTCCGGGATTGAGCTAGACAACATATCATTGGATTTGAAACGCACAACGAGCTATGGCATCAGAGCAACAAGATCTTACATCTGGAGTTATGACACGGAAAAGATTGCAAGCTGAAACTCCGCTTCGAGCTTCTCCGGAAGCCACGGCAACAGGCCCGACGTTGGAAGCATTAACGGTTCAATCTGCGCTGCAGAAGATTTGTCAGCTGCGGGAGGAGCGTTTGCAGGAGCGAGCCGAAACATAGATCCAACAGTGGAACGAGATGCATCGTGAGATGGAAAAAAGGATGCGCCAACTAGATGCCGATATACAGCTAAGTCGTTTAAATAATAGAAGTAGCTCTAGAGCGGGTAGCTTTCAGGAGGCGGGGGCGAGTGTGGAAATCGGAAAGCAGGAGTCGCGAGAATCTATTAATAGAGAGTTAGGTTACAAATTAAAGCCAGATATTTTTGTTGGTAGTGTTCCACTGAGAGAATTCTTTTCATAATTAGAGTTGATCGCGCGAGCTAACTAATGGAGTAACGCGACAAAAACTGTAGCGTTAACTTTCTGTTTGAGAGAAAAAGCGCGGGCGATTTTAGAATGCATTGACGAAATTGAAAGTTTAAATTATAAAGAGTTGAAATCAAAATTAGAGTTACGTTTCGGAGAGGGATGTTGCTCCCAGTCTTATTACTCGCAATTTACAAACAGAAAACAAAAATTGGGAGAGGATAAAGCAACTTTGGGCTCTGAAATTGAACGATTATCCAAATTAGAGTATCGGGGATGCTCTCATCAAGTGCGTGATAAAATTGCTTGCGCACAATTTATTACTGCTTTATCGAATAATTTTATAAGAAGAACTTTACAGTTAGAGGGGGTCATTTCTTTGAAAATGGCTATATAAAGAGCAATGACAATTAAGGTAATTCAGGAAAGTAATTTTGAGAAGAAAAGAGATTTTAACAGCGTTAATAATAGTAGTAATAATTATAAAAAAATAACAATTATAAGAGAGAGATTTTCTAATTTCAATGAAAGTAAGAAATATTATTAATAAAATTACAAACAAAAACAATGATAGAAGTGATGGGAAAAAATTTAAAAATAAAAATGATAAACAAAGGAAATATTTGAAAGAAATGTTGACAGTGTGACAGTACAGGCTATTTTCGAGCGGAGTGTCCTTTTAAGTAAAAGGGAAACTAAGATTAGTCGAGCTGATCGGGGCGAATTTGGCGTTTAAACAAAAAGCCTCGATAGGATTAAGCAATTATTATAAAAGTTGTAGAAATTTAAATGTTGAAAATAAAGGAAAATTATTTTATTTTAAGGGTTATGTTGATGAACAGATTTATGCAATTAAAATTGATACGGTTCGGATATATCACTGATTAGCAGCAATTTGGTTAGAATGCCTAAGCGGCGAATTCCTCTCGATCGATTTTCTCGAATTATATATCCGACGAGGGAAGAAGTACTTGTCGAATTTAAGATCAATGTAAAAATTAGAATAGGAGAATGTTGTGTGAAGTTTCCGGTTTTGTAGTTGAAATGAGGATGATAGAGGTTTGTTTACTAGGGGCTGATTTTCTTTCGAAAATGAATTTGGAAAATGCTTTTGGATCGGTGTTTGGAAATCCTATTTTAAGAGATGCAGAAAAAAATGTTTGTTCGCGCATAGGAAATTATAAACTCATGAAACTCCTCAATTTCTTGTCGAACTTTTTGAAAGGAAGATAGAAGGGCTTACGCAGAATCAGGAGGATCTTTTTGCTCATTTTCTGTGGATTTTCAGGATATATTTTTGGAGGAAATTGTAGCTGGGAATTGTGACGTCGTAAAACATGCAAAACATGTAAAACACATTAATGTTAATGATTCAAATTCTATCAAACAGGCTCCCCGACGAATTCCTTTAAAGATGCGAGGAGAGATCAATAGAATCATCAAAGACATGAGACGTCAGAGAGTAATAGAAGAGTCGCAAAGTTCATGGGTTTCATCCGCCGTTATGGTTAGAAAAAGATTCTGTGGTGATTATAAAAAGTTGAATGCAGTTACGGTAAAAGATTCCTACCCAATACCTCGAATTGATGATATTCTCGATCGAATGGGTGTTAGCTCTTGATTCTTGACTTTGAATCTCAAAAGCGGGTATTGGCAAACAAAAATTCGTCAAGAAGACAAGGAGAAGACGGCATTCTCGATTGGGAATGTTTTGTGGCTTTCATCATGTGGCTTCAATTCACTGTTATGCCCTTTGGATTATACCCTCTACTCCCGCCACTTTCGAACGATTAATGAGAAAGTTTTCAAGGAATTGTTATTTAATATTTGCTTGGTGTATTTAGATGATGTGATAATTTTTGATGAAAGTTTCGAAGATATGCTCAGTCATTTAAAACAGGTCATCTCGCGATTACGTTCTGTGATTTCAAAGTTGAATCCAAAGAAATGTTCTTTCTTTAAACGGGAAAGTATTTAGGACATATGGTTTCTCAGCAGAATGTTATCACTGACCCTGGGAAGATTGCCACTGTTGAGAATTGGCCAGTTCCTCGGACCAAAAAGCAAGTTCGTAGTTTCCTAGGTTTTTGTTCTTATTATAGGAAATTTGTGAAAGGATTTTTGTTGATAGCGAAGCCATTGTTCGCGTTAACTGAAAATCTGACAAAATTTGTGTGGACTAAGCAGTGCGAGATAGCTTTTGTAGAAGTGAAGAAGCGACTAGTGTCTTTTCCTATTTTATCATTTCCGAGGGCTGAAGGGCAGTTTATTCTAGATTCTGACTGAGATCTAATCATGGAATCGGTACGATTTTATCTCAGATTCAAGGTGGAATAGAGAATTATAGCATATTACAGTCGAGTGTTAAATAAATCAGAAAGGTATTATTGCGTTACGCGTCGGAAATTGTTAGCCATAGTTAATTCGTTGAAATCATTATTTGTACAGGAGTAAATTCATAATTAATCCGATCATATTTCTTTGCGTTGGCTGATGTCATCTAAGAATTTAGAAGGCCAGATGGCGCATTGGCTAGAACGAACTCAACAATATAATTTTAAGGTCATTCATCGGAGAGGGAAGTTTCACGGTAACGCCGACGATTTATCAAGGCGTCCTTGTGAAGAAGCAAATTGTAATTATTGTAATAAATTAGATACGAGGGAAAAAGAGTTAGTTGGAAAAATGATTTTTAGGGAGAATAATTGTGAAGGTTGGAGTAAAAATCAGTTAGAGGATTCGGCAATCATAAAGATTTTTCGTGGAAAGGAAAAGGGGCAGCGTCTTTCCTGGCAGGAAATCGTTTCGGAAGGTTTTTCCGCTAAAATTTATTGGTCACAATAGGATTCTCTGGAATTGAGAGATGGTATTCTATTTAGGAAGTGGGAAACCTCCGAATTTGAAAAGTTGTGTTTTTCAGATCATAGTTTCGAAAAAAAGAGTTAAAAAAATCTTAGAAGCTCATGATTCTCCTTCAGGTGGCCATTTCGGGGTTAATAAGATTCTTGAGAAAATTCCAAAGGACCATTGTAAATAAGATATGAAGGATTGATGTAGATTCTGCCGGGTTTGCTTTGCTAAGAGAGGATCTTCTGATAAAGGAAGAAATCGATCTAAATTCGAATCTACAATACGCAGTCCCTTTTGAAAGAGTTCAGATAAATGTTGTAAGTCCATTCCCTACATCTTCTTCCGGGAATAAATATTTGCTAGTTATCACAGATTGTTTTACTAAGTGGGTAGAAGCATTTCCATTAAAAAATGTCAGAGCGAAGACTGTTGCGGAGACTTTTGTAAATCAGGTAATTTCTACATTTAGAGTTCCGTCGGAAGTTCATACAGATCAGGGAAGAAATTTTGATTTACGATTGTTCCGAGAGTTGTCGCATTTCTTGGGCATTAAAAAGACAAGAACGACTCCGTTTCATTCTCAGTTAAATGGTTTAGTTGAACTGCAACATCAGACGATAAATTATTTAGCAAAGTTTGTTGCAGATAATCAATGAGATTGGGATAGATGGATAGGCATGTGTTTATTAACGTATAGGTCTGCTAGACGTGAGACCACAGGAGTTTCTCTTGCTGAGTGTTTCGGCCGAGATTTGAAGTGCCTTTGGATCTTCTTCGCGGTATTCCAGAGAATGAGGTAAATTTATCGGAAGAAAGTTTTGTTTCAAAGTTGAGAGGAAAATTGAACGAAATTGATGGGGTTAGGCAACGTCTAAATATGAAATCTTTGAGATCGAAGGCTTTCTATGATCGAAAGACTCGTCACTTACGTTTTGAACCAGGAAACAAAGTTTGGTTATACAATCCTCGACGAATTGTAGGAAGAACTCCAAATTACAGAGTAATTGGGAAGGCCTTCATGAGGTAGTTAAAAAATTAAACGACGTGGTATATTGTATATTCGGAAGTCCAAAAAGCAAAGGAATAAGATAGTTCATTTAGATAGACTAGCCTCTCATCATGAGAGACATATTTAGATATTTTTTATTACAATTGTAACGACCTGTGTCATTACTAGAGCCTCGCGGACCGTCCACTCGTTCGCAAAAGAGGCCGGCGCTTGGCGCCCCATAAATTTCACATATTCGCGCCGCTGCGGGGCAGCGAGCCCACCGCATGAGCCGCCGCTGGGCGATGCGATCCCCCACTAGGGTGGTGCGAGCTTAAGTAAGGGAAGCCGGCCGAGTATATAAGCTCGACACGGCTCGCAGTACCAGTCCCTGGTCCCGATCCTCGGGACGCTCGAAGCCTCAAAGCGCTTTGAGTCTACAGCTGACCGATTCTTATACCATTCCTTTTAACCTGGTCTAGGAGACGAGTGCTCTCGTCTCCGGCCGAGTGTTCCCGGCGACCGGCGCTGTCAGTGGCGAAAAGTGCTCTCTTCGTCGCTTCCTCGCGATACCGTCGACTTCGACCGCGCGAGAATCTTCCAATGATCCGCGACCGAGAGCGTTTAGGCTCAATCCATTGTACGCATCGCGTCTGTACTTATTATTTTTTTTTGTATATATTGCCTAATCAGTAAGACTGCCTCGTGCCCGCTCGTGACGCCTGGAACAGTATCTCTCCAGCGCCAAGTGCTTCTCAGGATGAGTCGCAAAGCACGTCGGCTGGCTCTTAGTCCTTTTCAGGCTGGGCCAGCAGTGCGCATCCTCAGCACCAGACGTCACGTTCTGGCACGATCTTGCGTTATCTCATATCCGGACCAGATTAAATAACCTTAGTACTGTTGTCGCGAGTCGATTCCGTTAGTACTAGCCAATTTCGTTTCTTTCGTTACGAGTCGATCCCATTTTCTCCAATTGTATTCGCGAGTTCTGTTTATTGGCCGATTCTGTTGTAGCATGTAATATTCATGTAAATAAATCATTGTCATTCGTTGGCCAAATCGAGTGGGTAATTTGCGAGCCCGAGTCTTTTCCTTCTCCTGAATCCTGGAACCGATGAGCCGATTCGTGGCGTCGGGAAAGGTAGATCGTTACATGGCGCCCGAACAGGGATCAGACTATTGTAGACTCCGCTCGCAGGTCGCACCTTGATCCATGTTGTCTTGGATTTACGACTTAAGTAAGGTTCAAATAATCGTGCAATTAACTGATCGCGGTCTCGACCCCGCCGGAACCCTAGACGTGTTACGCCGAAGGCTGCGCGACCACATTATCAGCCGGGCCGGCTACGAAGAAAATACCGAAGGTCGGCGAAGACCGATTTACCAGCGCTAGCACCACGCCTGAATCTCTGGCCCTTCCAAGGAGCCCTTCCAAAGCGCTCAACCAGATTAGAAAATGGGGATGCCACTTTGATGGCATAAACCCCTTGGTTTTTCTCGAACGGTTAGAAGAATTAAATGCGTCATATGAAATAGAGGAGAGATACCTATTGTTAGGGCTAACCGAGCTTCTAAAAAGGGACGCCCTGCTGTGGTATCAGAATGGCCGGGGTGACTGGACTACCTAGGCAGATTTTTGCCGGGATTTCAGAACGCATTACTTGCCACGCGGCTATCAGCTGTGAATGCGGCAGAAGATCCATGGCCGCCGCCAGAAACCCGGAGAGATGTTCGATAAGTACGCCATATCCGTGCTTACGATGCGACGCGCCGAGGGATACACTACCCAAGAGAAAATAGACCAGTTATATATTAACGCGGAAATCCAGCTACATGTCTGTTACGAAGATGTCGTGAGTGTAAGCGACCTCTGCAATCGTGCCGCCGTTTTTGAAGATATAGATTAAAGGCGGCGGGATCGTGGCCAACCGATACGATGACCCTGGCAGCCGCCTTACGACCGCGCTACCTGCTGCTGGCGTTGCAAACAACGCGTGCACACGCGCCTCGAGTGTAAACGACCCGCCAGGAAATTCTGCTCTTGCTGTGGAAAAGACGGAGTGTTGACCCGAGACTGTCACCCGCCGTCAGGAAACGGCGAATGAGTCGGAAACGAGCCGGCCGCCGACCGACCCGCCGCTTCGAGTTAATCTATACTCCCCGGCCACACGTACAGATACATGTTCTGTCTTTTGTTAATACCGACACGACTGAGCTGGCCAGGATAGTGGGCCGATCGCCCCAATCAACCGACGGACACATTCGCCTTGTCAACAGCATCCGAGCACCGGTCGCCGAGCACCGTTGGAATTACCGTTTACCATTGAGGAGTGAGCCGTGAAACACACCTTGCAGGTCCTGCCGGATCTCAGCAGCCCAGTTCTTATCGGCACCAATCTGTGGGCCGAATTACGATGCCGCCGCCACCTCGTGCCGCCGTATCAAGTAAGCAGAACTAAACGGCTACAATAGAGGGCGAGATATCCCAGAGGATCAATACCCGATCACCGGAAAAAGAACAGAGGCTCCGGGAATTTTTGCGCAACGAACTGCGAGAGTTCGACACAGTGCGCGGGCCGACCAATCGGATTACGCACCAGATCTGATTGATACCGGGAAGCCCGATTAAGTAGAGGTATCGACCGCGAAATGCCGCAATGCAGGCAGTAATTAACGCCGAGATTGACCGCATGCTCGAAGCCGGAGTAATCGAGCCGTCCACAAGTGCATGGAGCTCCCCAGTGGTATTGGCGAAGAAGAAAGACGGCACCTACCGATTCTGCAGATTAGATTACCGAAAGCTGAACCAGACCTCAGAGAAGGACGCATATCCTCTGCCGCACATAATCGCAACACTCGATAAACTACGAGAAGCCCGGTACTTGTCCACATTAGATCTAAAGGAAGGCTATTGGCAAGTACCGCTTGACCTGGGGAGCCGCCCTGCCACCGCCTTCACCATACCGGGCAGGGGACTCCTACAATTTCGAGTCATGCCGTTCGGGCTCCATATATATATATATATATATATATATATATATATACAATATATATATATTGCAACGCCTTTTCCTTTTCGTCAAACCATCGAACGCTGCGCGCGTCCATCTTCGCGATTTCTTTGTCGCGCGGATTTTTGGTTGCGCCGAACGGGAGTATGATCCACCTGAAGAGGCGGGAAAAGGGATCATTGACAAAAAGAGAGTGAATCGAAATATGGTTACGCCGCAAGGGAACGGGGTGGAAAATGTTCCGCGCGTACCGAAACCTTAAAACTCGCGAGAATTTAAATTGGACGCCAGATACGGTCTTGCACGTATCAATTCGTCAAATACGCGAGAAAGACGCGAAGAAAGAAGTAGATTTTGTCGTGGGCGGACTAGCTCACCTAACGGTAGAGGGGCAATATTACGTAAAAAAAAAAGTAATGTCGTTAAGCGTAACGAAGAAATAACAGCTTTATTAATTTGGAAAAATTGTATCCGAATGATAAACAGAGATAAACGGTGGCTTGTTCGGTGTTAATAAATTCGCGGAAGTGAGACTGGATGTCAGAGATGGTTTAGCGCCGCAGAAAATAAGACGCCGTTAAATCAAGGTCGGTCAGATGTATGCCCGAATGCAATTATATCGAATCGATCATTGGACCTCTCGTGAATCGATAATATTTCGCTTGCTATTTTAACATGCCATACGGTCACCACATCCAGTGCACCCCAAAGCATGCATCGCGCAAATATAGCTCGCAACGCTCGGTTCAATTTTACGCACTAACCACGAAATTACTCGATCGCTAATCTACTTCACGCATGTTATTCGATTAAAGATATATAAGCAGAAGTATACTATCCGCACGAAACACACTTACACTCGACGACTAGCAAATCGAAAGAAATATAAACCCGCGAAACACTCACATTCAATGACAGACAACACATATATGACGCATATATGATTTAGCGTTAGGCGGCCGAGAAATGATGAGACGAACATGTAACACCGTACTTCCGATCCATGATCTCCAGAGAGATGATTTACGTGGTTTAAACGCGTAATGCTAATTGAATTGGCGAAACTAATTCTTAAGACGTTTCGGTGTTCAAATCGCCTTCCTAGTGGCCGTGTCGCCGACGCAATTACACTAAGGACGGCGCGATAAACACTGATAACAAAATTCGAGCGAAGCTCGAACGCGAAAATAACACCCAAAATGCGGCCACGACAGCAGAACGACACGATTACGATATCGCGAACGTGCTAGTATGTAGCGGGATAACCTCACCGGAACTGATGCTCTCTCCCTGGGAGTCCTGGACCTTCTCCTCACTCGGCCTCGTCTTCGGGAATGCGTCAACGCTCTCGTCGCCCTCGGCCGGGATCTCCTCGCTCGCACACTCGTTTCGCTCGCCCTAAGATTCTTTACTATCTTCCGCAAGTTTATCTCTCGCTCACACTCGCGTCAGTCTGACCCGCGAGCGCCGCTCTATCGGTAACGCCGGGCCAGCCGGGGATGCGCAATCGGGATGCGTGTTATTACGGCCAATCACGCGATAATACGCGAGGCAGCCATCTGACGGCAAGCTCAGGGATGCGCATACCCCCGAGATCGCGATCAATTTTTTTCTGGGGCCTTTCTGAGAGAGCCTCGGCAAGTTCCGCCGGGATCTCGGGAAAGCATTGGTGACTCTCGATGACCTCCTTTCTTCCCGCCGTGTTTCGCGGTGGAGTTCCTTCGGGATCCTTTGGGGGCATGTCTGCACACGGTCCTGCGTCAAGGCGCGAGGATCCCCCTGTCCTCTCGCGCTCCTCATCACGTTTCCGAATTCATTGATAATTCTTTTCCATTTCCCGTCCTCTCGAAGTCGTTTTCCGAGTTGTTGTGATCGTTGTTTTTGCGTTCGCTTTCCCGCTCCTCCTGTAAGGCTCCCGTGTTGTATCGAAATAATAAAATAATAACAAAAATAAAAAAGAACGAAATAGTTCGACAAATAACGCCGCTCTGGAGATTTCGATACGGCTCTAATGTTTTACGACTGGCGCGGGTGCGTTTTCCGCGCTCAACGATCGGGGAGAGATCCGGTGGACGCGAGTGGAACGGCAACGTCACAAAATAAATAAATAAATAAATATATATATATATATATATATATATATATACAGGGTGATTCAGAACAACCTTCCGTCCATTAAATGACGTATTCCT
>JBCEZY010000024.1:692194-702439 GCA_039654445.1 Cataglyphis savignyi | reverse complement strand
TATATATATATATTTATTTGTATATAAATATATATATATGTATATATTTATATATTTATATATATATTTATATATATATATATATATGTATATATATATATATATGTATATATATATATATATATTGTTACGTCCGCGCGTTGACTTCGAGTTCTATCGAATCGCGCACGTCATTATTTCGCACACACGCTCCGCGTCGTAAATAACACTTTTTGTAAATAACAGGAGGAACTTTAATATAGAACAGGACACAGAATATACAAAACAAAACAGATAAATTCGATACAAAAGAAGAACGGGATCAATCGCGGAAACGTCCACACCGAAATCAAATCCGCCGCGAGACTAAGATGGCAACTAAAAACATCCAAATGTCAACCGTTGTTATAAACATCTCCCTTAGCGATACGTCAAGGAATCATCTCCCGAAGATGGTACAGTACACCAGCACAGGCGACACGCAGGGGCGGACAAACAGAAGGCAGACGTAACAATATATATAGTATGTATTCTAGCAACAACACAAATATGTGTATATACATATATTATTCGTATCATAAGAATAATACAAATATATGTGTACATATATTGTGCACATCGTAGGAACAATATTAAAACACAAAAAGGAATATGCTTTTGCATAAAGCTTGTGCAATCTCTCTCTCTCTCTCTCTCTCTCTCTCTCTCAAAACGGCCTTCTGGTGAGTTGATATATAGACGTGTATACTTGTCGCTCTTTTTTTTGCGTACCGATTTCTGCCGCTTTTTGCCCTTCTGGGCCATTATTTCTTTTTTTAGTGTGAATTTGTCAAGAGCTTCCTCTGCTTGACTTTTGGTACTCGCAGTTTTCTGTACTGGTCAATTGACCAGGCGGCTGGACTGTTTCTGGGATCTCCGACTGGATTTTTCTTGCTGTAAATCGAAAACTTCGACCTCGGCGTATTTTTATTTACAAGTGAAGGATGGATGCCGGCGTAAGCGCTGGTGAGCAGGTTGATAATGGCGTAGGAAGAAGGGGACTTACAAGATAGTCTTCGAGCACGGCACTATTAAATCATTCAGATATGTCAGAGAGAGCAATTATCGATGCAATGAATGCCTCGAGAGTAAATGCACTTAGGGCTACGGTAAATAGACATGATTCTGTGTCTAAGCTTGTAACGATGCGCACATCGTTACCCGGCTGTCCACCCGCCGGACACCGACGACCATCAGTCGGGCCAGCGCAAGAGAAACCGCCGTCCCACGCCCAGCAGTCACGGGACCTAAGAGCGAAGGCTATGCGCCCCATCGTATTATAAACCGGCGAGCGAAAACAAAACATGTGGTAGATATTTTGTTATTTATTACTTTGTTATTATTTTGTTGTTTTTATCACCGGGTCGGCACACCGTACCGGAGCACGAGTCGCGCGCTCGGGAAACCGATCCGACCGCTTCCGAAAATTCCCAAGCCGCGAACGCGCTCAAACAAATTATCGCGCCGACGCGATACCGCCGATACCGGGTATAAAAAAGCTCCACCGGGTACAGACATAGAACCTTCTCCGCTGCTCTGAAGTCGGCACGACGCTCAGAACTTCCCGAAGAAACCTACACGCTTGAACAGCGAGATCGAGGTTGGGTGTACTCCGCCTCTGCTTGGCTTTTCCAGCATCCCGCAAAACCAAGCGTTCCGACCAAGTATCCGATCGTCCGGCAATATCTCTAGCGGTGGAAAATTACCCGCCACCGACGGATATTCCCGTCTGCCGGACATTCCTATTCCAACCGCGAACCGCTTCCTAGATACCTCGCGAAACATCTCGCGATCCAACGCAAAGACCGGGATTCGCCATTATTACGGCGATAGAATCCGCACGACTAGGGCCGTAAGACCGCCTTACGCGCCGAAAATATCGGCACGCTATTCGCCGCGTCGCGAGGCTCCCGCCCCTCGCGATGATATCACCGCGCATCATCGCGCTTCTCACCCGCCTATCGATGGCGCATATCGATTATCGCGCGACGCGCTCAATCCGCCGCCAAAAAGCGTCAACTGCAAGTACAACCGCAACGTGCACTTGGGCACGACACAAGCCGAAGCGCACCGCCAGAGTGACTCCGTCGCTCACCACATACGGAACCTCGTACGGGCACTCGCCCGCACCGCTCTCATCTACGCCGATTCAATCGCGTGCACTCGCACCCATCTACATTCATCCGCGCACACACACACACACGCACAACCACATACACGCGCACCCTCACACTTTGTAACCCCGTAATTGGACAATAAATAAATCTTGTTTATTTGGCATAACTCACTTGCATTTTCGTGCTTGCTATCTCTTTCGAGCCCTGATTCCGACCGAGCTATCCTCCGACAGCGCTCGGGAAAACCGACCATTACAAGCTGCTTTTGTCTAGTAAGGAAACGCTGGAAAAAAGAGAAATTATTGTGTCTGCTTTTCGGCATGCAGAGATGTTTTTATGGAGATATCCACGGTTTTGATCAGTTTAATTGATGAGAGATCAACGAGCTGTACGACGATCGATATTAAGAAGGTTGTTGTGGAGGTACTCGACGACCTTAATAAAAAGGCAATAAGTAATGTGAGGAGTAATTATTTTTGCAGGAGTTACAAGTGAGAAGAGCAAATTGTATGCGTCGGTTATTGGTGCTTCAGTATCTGAGGTACGTGTCTCGCGGGGTTCGACGGTGGAGAATAATACTAGTTTTCTTGTGGTGCCGAGTGAGAATAGGAGGGATAAATATGTCATTTCAGATCACTAAGGATATCTTGTGCAAGGTCTTAAAACCAGATGACTGCGGTTTAAAGGCCAGGAGGATCTCTTATGCACGTGATAACAACATCAGGATTGAGGCATTCTCTCCTGACACTGAGAAAATCAAGGCTCATCCCGGTCTTGCGGGAGCTGACGGTGCGTAAAAACTTGAAATTGAATCCTAGACTTATTGTACATGGAGTTCCAGTTGATATGTCGGCTAAAGAAATTGAAGATGATCTTTTGGCTTAAAACCTTAGTGATGTATCTGTGAATGATCTGTGAAGATTGTTAATATTTTTACACCAAAACAAGACAGGTGCCTTACCAGCTGCATGCTGGAGGTCACTAGCAGTACATAGGATCTTACTCGGAAGTGGACGGATCTACTCTGCCTGCTTATTTGCGGATCATGTGAGAATTGTGCAGTGTTATAAATGTCTCTCGTTTGGTCATATTGCTAAAGATTGCAAAGGTAAACCTTCTTGCGGACAGTGCTGAGGCTCATGAGATGAAGGAATACAAGAATATAGATCAACCACCTAAGTGTCTGAACTGTGAGCGCCATCATGTATCTCATGGTGACTTAGTTCATTCCGCTATGGATGCTGCAAAATGTTTGATACTGGGTAGGAGAGTTAAGGACAAAATAGCCAACACCAGCTATGAATGAAGACTTTGAGGACCTTCAAATTTGCCATGTCAATTGCTAATCGCTTTTTGCACATTTGGATGAATTTCGTCACTACTTCTGCGATGCTTTCACATCATTTGTATGTCGGAGACGTGGCTTTAATCTGCTATTACTGATGCTATGATCAGATTGCCTGCGTATTTGCTCTTTAGGTGCGATAGAGATGGAAAATCGGGTAGTGGAGTAGCTTTTTATTTGGCGGATCATTTACGCGCCTTCATTCTTTGTTGCTCTGATGGATCTGTTACGGGTAGACCAGAATTTATTGTTGGAGATCTTATTTAACGATAGGTCTAAACTCTTGTTAACGATGGTATATCGACCCCCAAACTCAGGTTATCTGAACAAGTTTTTCCAGTCATTTTTGGAATTCTCGGTAAACTACAGGCACTCGGTCATCCTAAGAGACTTCAATGCTGACATGAATTAAATCAACTTTGATAGCCAGTAGCTTGGCTCTTTTATCTTTGCGTTGAGCTTATATCTGATACCATTTATGTCCACTCATCACCTTAGGAACTCCAGCACGCTGTTAGATCTGTGCAGTATCAATGTCAAGGATAAACTTAAGGAATTTGGTCAACGTGGAGTAGCATTTCTATCAGCTCATAATCTTATCTTTGTAAGGTCAAACTGTTCAGTTCGGGATCCATTGTAGCATCGTCGGGAGGGTTTGCAGGGATTCGAGTGGCTTTGATGCATCATCTTTCCAATCTGATGTTGATGACATCGACTGGACTGACGTGTCTCACATAATATAAATCTCACATAATAAAAGTTTCAAATAATATAGATGAAAAGATTGAGATCTTTGGCATTAAATTACTCAACATATTTAATGCGCATGTGCCTTTGAAACGATACTTCAAGAATTTGCCTGCTCCATGGTTAACTAATAAGATTCGTTTGATGATGCGCAATAGAGATCTGGCTAGAAGAATTGGTGCAGGCATAAAAATGATATCTTATGACCGATACAAAACATTGTGCAACAAGGCACAATATCTTATGTGTTCTGCAAAGCGCGAGTATTATACTATCATTATGTAATCAGGAGGACAAGGCATCTGAGGCTTGGAAGAGGTATAGACATCTTGGTTTGGTCAGGCCAAGGTTAAGGCCAAGGATACTGGAGTGCGTCTTTCGCACTTTGTTGAAGAGCTTAATGCATTCTTTGGACATAATGCGGAGTGTGCTGATTGTATGAAGCTTGGCTCTCTGGGGGAGATACTTCCAAGTGATTTTGATGATAGGAGCTTCCACTGGAATTATGTCGTGTCGCGAGATATAGTGATTTCCAGGACCAAATCAAATGCGGTTGGAGAGGATAGTATCTCATTGAGATTGTTGAAACTGACAACCCACATTATAATGAGTATTTTGGAGCATCTGTTCAATTTCTCCTTGATGAATGGAGTGTACTCAGTGAAGTGGAAATCAGCTTTTATCTACTCGAATCCTAAAGTCAGGAATCCTACATTAGTGCAACATTATCGACCAATATCGATACTTCCTACTTTGTCGAAGACGTTGGAGCAGATAGTTTGCGCGCAGATTCGTGTATATCTTAAGAACTCTGGCTTATACGATCCATGTCAGTCTACTTATCCGAACAACTACTCTACACAAACTTGTCTGATCAGGATGCTGGATGAAGTGAGTCACGCGGCTGACCGTAGGATGGTTACTGTGTCTGTATTTTTCGATTTTTCGAAGGCTTTTGATAGAGTGGATTATCTTCTACTAATCGAGAAGTTGAAGAGCTAAAACTTTTCTGAGTGTTTTGCGTTGAATGCATTTTAATTTGAGCGTACTCAGGCGGTTAAAGATAGCATAAAGGGTACTACCTCGTCTCTATCTCTCGTCAGGATTGGGATGCCTGACGGCTCTGTTTTGGGACCCTTCCATTTCACTCTATATTTAGCTGATTTTAGACTTGTAGTCAGGCACTGCAAATACAATTTTTATGCTGACAATCTTCGAGCCTACATTCATTGTGAACCAAGAGATTTACCTGATACTATCCGCAAGGTCAACGAGGATTGATGCTATTCTGAGCTGATTTATTACTAACAGACTCATATTAAACTCTGATAAGACTTAAGCTATAATCATGGGAACATCGAAATTTATCAATGCCGATGATATGAGTACACTTTTTAAGATAAGAGTGGATGGGTCCAGGATTCAATATTTCACATCTATTAAATATCTTGGTATCACGATCATGAATACTTTATCTTTGGGGAAAGGTAGGTTACCAATACGACAAACAGGATCCATTCAGCTCTATATCAGTTAAAACTGTGCAGGCACCTATTGCCGGCAACTCTTAAATCTAAGCTTGTCGTGTCATTGATCTAGCCACATATTGGTCACTGCTGTAAAGCTTTCATACGGACATGACAACCGAACATAATCTGAGACTTCATAGAGCAATGAATGCTTATGTCAGATTTATCTTTAATGTGAGGGTCGATGAGCCCATTACACTTTATTATGTAAGGCTACGTTGGCTTAAGATCAATGCTAGAAGAGCTTACTTTGTTGGAGATATTAATTTGTTTAAGATATTAGAAACTAAACAATCAAGTCTCCTACACTCCAATTTTAACTGTAGGATCACAACAACTGATCGTGAAACTAGGGCTCCGGGATGTGCTATTTCTGCCACAATGTAGGACGGAACTATATAAATGTTCGTTTAGATTCACATTGGCTAGGTTTTGGAATGATCTTTCTCAGTCTATTCGGAGTGCGACGACACTGTCAAATTTTAAACAAAGACTATTCGCATTTGCTCGCTTGTGCCTCTTCATGATTGGGGTTTAATTCGGAATGTTTCTTAGAATGCTCAGTATACTCTTGCATCTCTCTCTGGTATGCCTTAAGACTGAAAATTATCAATCATAAAATACATTTTCACATGTAAATTCTTTGCTTGTTTACGCACACTCACACTCATATTTGTACATTTATATATATACATATATACATACATACATACATACTCATCCACTTCTCACATTTTTTTGTATATAACTATCATTATGTTGTTACTTTGAATGTATTTTTATTCACGGCGCTTGAGGGGATTTTATTCCGGAGCGATTAATAAATTAAGCTTTCTCTCTCTCTCTCCCCTCCCTCTCTCTCTGCCCTCCCTCTCTCCCCCTCTCTCTTTTCCTCTCTCTCTTCCCCCCTCTCTCTCTCTTTCTTTTCCTTCTCTCTCCCTCTTTTTCTCTCCTCACTAATTCAAAAATTAAATCCAGAAATGAAGATATTTACTACAAAATTAATGACCTTATGCTAACGATGCAGAAAAAGAAAAGCACTTATTTCTTTTTCCTAATTACTTACTTTTATCACTAATTACTTGCTTTTATTCTTTGACATATTTTTAGTATTTAATCACATCTATTTTCTGCATTTTTAGTAATTTTATTCTTGAAGATCATTAATTCTATAGAACTTTTTTTATTTCTGGATTTAATTTTTGAATTTTAATAGAGAAACAGAGATTGCATAAGCTTTTGCATATTTCCCTTTGAGTCTCAATATGTTCTTATGATGCGTACAATATATATAACAGACATTTGAATTTTCTATATGAAAATATAAATCAAGAAGTAAATAAAAAGAAGTTTAGAATTTTTGCAATATCTTTCCTTAATAGTGCTTTACCATTTTGTGATTAATACTTTAAAACATGTTTTCACATTTTCTAAAGCTGTATCATGAGCTTCTATCTTAATCAATGCAGCTATCAAATTTTTTAAAATTTTTTTAAGATCTAATAAAAATTGCAATTTATTATTATTAACCGATTCTTCCATTTTAAATATTCAATTTTAAATATTTGTCGATGATAGATAATCTAATGTTCTTCGAAAACATTATATTGTAAAAAACAGCTCCGTTTAATTAAACCATCAATTTTCATTCACATTTCTCATTGTCTTAAAAAAATAAGTTCAATCATTATCATTAGTCCATATCATTAGTCCATTATCTATTATCCAAGAAAATTATCTTTATTAAATAACTTATAAATAAAATTATTATTATACATTTCTTTTTTTGGAGTAATGCTTTTTATTTCAGACTTCATTATATTAATACAAACATGCAACTAATTGCTTAGCTACTTATTTAACAATTAGTCTAAAAATATTTATTATGCATTAATTATATTTATATATAAAATATAAATAAATATAATATACATGAATAAGCATTCACGCGTATAATTACCAGTTTATCGTTATCAAAAACAAGGACAGACAAAATCATTAAACATTTCTTCAATCAATGCTTCCATAATTATTTTCCAATAATGTTTTTATCATAAATATGTTAATTGACAATATAATACACAGATTTCTCAACATTTTGTGTAAAACATTCATTCATTTTTGCTATTATAACTTAACTTTGCTTGATATGACATTGATTAAAAGAAATCACTTCTCTTCCTTGCTCTATTCCGCGTTAATAATAATTTTTTTTTACTTTATCACTTTTTTTCTTGTTGCACTGTTTTACGATATTTTCACCATTAACTTCATATCACTTTTTTTCTTGTCATATTATACTCCATGCCTACTCTTATAAAATAGAAACATACACGCATCCACATCCACATATAATCTTGTCTTTTAAAGCCTTCTGCACACTCGAACTAATAATCGTCATACATGAACGATGTGAACACCGCTGAGAGACAAAATCGCTTTGCATGTGCATACGAGCATATGTACGTGAGTCTGATTATTCTGGAGAAAAATGAAAAACTCACAATTCTGATATACAATTTATCGTTTCTCAGAATTGATTGTACCAATTTTATTCAAACTGGTCGCAATCGAAAGCTTATTCATATTATATAAAAAAGTATTGTCAGATTTTTGATTATGATTCTAGTTCCTAAGATATTTTAATCGAAAGTTTATTAAAACGATTATAGACAAAAAACTTCGGATAAGCTATTTGATGACCGCGCTGCAACCCCTATACATAGGCGAAAAGGTAATGACACTTCCCCATAGATAGACAAAATTATTAACACGGCAAATAATGGGACTGCGACAGAGACAAGGAATTCTCTTTTTCTCTTCGCGCATATGTGTATTAATAGTTGTCATTTGAGATAGTAAAATATACATGTGTGTCTTTATTGCATTCGAGTACAATTTAAATATTGCTTACATTAATAATATTTACTCTTCTACATACTTTTTAAAGGAAATGCCATATGGTCATTTGTGTCCATATTTTTATATATGCATATTAATGTATACATATATATAATATATTTTATATATGTATAAAACATTATATATTGTTGCATATGTAAATGTTTATGTATTTGTAGTATAAATTTACAAAATATTTACAATATATAATATATTTATCTCAATCGCGACAGAATAATGAATTTAGTATTTTGAATATTAAATTTCCAATATCTTGAATATTATAAATAAAGAGTAGGCCTTTCCATCGCCTATTCTTGTGAGCCATAACCATATATTTTTTTGTCTCTTCAATAAAGATAATTTTCGCATTGAGATTTTTCTTGATATTTTTTTGCACATCATGATAAGCTTTATGAATGCGATAATTTTTATCATCATTAGTATATCGATATAATCGATATGATCGAGAGCTTAGTATTATAAACTTTTTCACCACATAAATGAATGTTTATATATTAGTAAGACATAAGTACACATAATGTGATATTTGTCCAAATATATCCTCTCCAGCTCACGAATTGATCGCCTCTGGCATTTATTTTTTAATACACATGTAAATCGCGTCTTTTGTGAAATAACCAACTCATGAATTGATCGCCTCTGGCATTTATTTTTTAATCAAAGCACACATGCAAAACGCATTGGTGTGAAAAAATAACCAGCTCACGAATCGCCTGTAGCTAACTATTGTACCAGTAACTACTATTTTTAAATATAATATAGGCAATACTAATATAGGCAAGCTTTTCTCGTTATATTTGCGTCTCATTGCAGTCCCACTCACTATATTAAAAATTGTACTCAAAAACACAATTTCAACGTGTAATAACGTGTTATAACGTTGGACACGCTGTAATTTCTTGTTACGCATATGGACAAGACCACGTGACAAACTGAGATTGAGCCTGTCGCGCATTGATATGATCGTGCGTTTGTTTGCATGTTGTGTGCGTACAGCCGACTTACTGCCTGATACATACTTACATACTGACTACTATAGATATCGTGTAAAAATGAAAATGAAAACTAATGCACATCTTTATAAATGTTTATATTTATAAATTAATATTCTATGACCGAATTGAAAACATTATTTTTGTATTGTTAAATTAATTTCATAAAAACAAAAGTTATTTCTATTTTACTAAAAAATTATATAAAATTAATTACTTATATGTATATTAATATGGATTCTGTATAATTAATAATAATTATATTATTTTAGTATATTATACAAATGTTATATACAAGGTATCCATAAATTAAAATTTGCAATAAAAAAATTCTAGAAATATTAAATAATAAAAATTTTTATCAATTTCTTTTTAGCAGTATTTTTAAAATGTAATAGCTTTTACTTTATAACTTACGATTTATATGATTGCCTGTGATTCATGCATCTAATAATTGATAACCGAGCATTTAAGGTTTCACTTACTCTATATACAATAATTAATTGATGATTATCAAACTTTAATATCAATCTTGTTATTAATAAAATACTAATAAGATATAAATATATATA
>JBCEZY010000024.1:673726-680050 GCA_039654445.1 Cataglyphis savignyi | reverse complement strand
CGGTTGTTTGTTTATCCCAGAGGTCTTCGACCTCTGGGTTTGTTTAAAATAGGGCGCTAAGCGCCTCTGCCCTTGTCCGGCTGGTGTTCGCCGGACGGCAGACTTCCGACGGGCGACATGTCGGGAACGATGGGGGGATGCATCGTTACAATTTATATTCACACGATTAAATATTTTCTTAATTGTATTCAACAACAGTCCATGTTGTTCTCGCGTACATGTTTCGAACTTAATGATTTTTTGTCATAGTCTTCCACCTGTCGCGCACTTACTTGTGAATCATTTGCCGGATACTTTGTCCGAGGTTTTTTGTTTTTGAGACTAATTTTAACATAGCGGAAATACTTCTGTTCTGTGATATATATTTCGACAAAATTGTGCCTTTTTCGCATACATAATATTTTGTTCTACATTATTGTTGCTCACTCTTCGCAATTCATACTCTTCAAATATTTTCATTCGCAACCAAAGTCTCGAAGTCTGGCAATTCATTCGCGTGTCTCAATAACGCAACGAAGATTTGTCAAATGATTTTGACAAATTGTACATACAATTATAGAATTGCTAACACTTTCTTGTTAATTATCAGTGCGATTTCTTTTCATCTTATCATCGCTTCAAAAAATTCCATTAAATGCCTTTTTTCTCCTTTTAATTGTGACAAAATAATTTTCTTCAAGACGATTACTATTTGTACCGATACCTTCGGTTGAAATGTCGATTAAATTCTTAACCAGATCTCTTGATGTTTTTACGAAACATTTAATTCTTAAGTACTCATTGATAATACAACAACTTTGCCTTTGCAAATCTTTATTTATCCACTCTGCAATTGTGTCTGCTTCAGTCATTGGATTTGGTTTTATACCGTTCACATAAGTCCATACATAATTTTTTTACCAGTGCAGCTTCCATTTGCATTTTCTATGTATTATAATTTTCTGCAATTAACGATTCAATTTTCATAGTCGCTGATATTTTTTATTATCATCTTCTATTATCTTTTATTATCCAAATATTTATCTCTTTATTGATGCTTGAATCTTATACACAACAGTTTTTCCATATATATACTATGCCACACATCGCGATTATATTTTTGTCAAATTTTTCACTCGCGATTTCAACTAGATTTTTAACATTTGCGTTATGGGCCTATAATCTGTTATCAGAATAAAACATAGCGTAATAAATTTAAATACAATTATAATGCAATTTAATAAAATGAGATTATACAATTATATTTTATAAACTCATATCATATTGAAACCAGACAAAAAAAATGATGAAATAGAAAAATCAATAGATGAATAAAATATCGATAGTATCGCGAATCGTTAATTTGAATGAAGCTATTTCGTATCTTTAATATTTTTGTCAGCGATTAATCTCATTTTCTCATAGTTCAAGATCTATTAAAGATTATTAATGATCAATAGAAT
Source organism: Cataglyphis savignyi (assembly GCA_039654445.1). NCBI lineage: Eukaryota > Metazoa > Arthropoda > Insecta > Hymenoptera > Formicidae > Cataglyphis > Cataglyphis savignyi. Next base: position 678,608 of record JBCEZY010000024.1, on the reverse strand, counting down.
TCCTTTTGCCCTCTGATTTTTTTGTAGGAAGATAAAAAGGGATTCAATTTTATCCTTTTTTGTATAAAAACTGTAAAATTGTATTTACTTAAAGATTATCAAAATCATATATTATTGAAAAAATACTTTTTTAAAAACTTCGAGTCATTATTAATGTAAATAATTTCAAAATATTTAAAAATTAAGAAAGAAGATTATCATAAACATATTTTTGTAAAATAATTAATTAAATTACTAACAAGAAATTATTTTTAAAACTTTACAAAAGGGATCCAGGCTAATGACCTTGACCTTGACATATGTTGTCACTCACTGTCCTGAGTTACATTCAAGAGGTTTTAGCCGTTGCTTGTTTATTAAAAAATTATTAACAAACAAAAATATATAAAAATCAAGATTTGTACGTAATCTGACAATGAAAAACAATGCAACTTACTTTTAAAACTGAAAGATTTAGATTAAATTATATTTTCCGGAAGTATTGGTCTCGTAGTGGTGGGGAGGGGAGGGGAGGGACAAACCCCCTGTGCATATACTTTACAAAGCAAAGCAAGGTCTACCCCACAATTGTTCTATGAATGGGAAAGTGTGGATGCATAGAACAGTGAGTTCCGTCCCCCTTACGGGGGAGCTACACTTCTGGAAGATATAACAAAACCTATTTCTGATTAAAAATTAAAATTTGGATTAGATTATATCTTCCAAAAATTGAATCCCTCATAGAGGGAGGGGGGATCCACTGTTCTATGCATACACTTTTTAATAAAAAACAAGGGCTTACTACTTTTCACGCGAAGGAAGGTCAACGCGAACCTATGTGTCTAATTTTTCAATAGTGATGCCCCCCCCGCAGGGTAGGGAGGGCGAAACTCATTGTTTCCACGCATATACTTTTTAAAATAAAGTAAAATTCTACATGAATTGAATTGTACATGAATCTCACTTTGTGTAAAAAGTTGTAAACCCATGAATTTCACTTCTCATTAAAAATTACATGAGTGGAGGCAGTATACCTCCTGCAGGGAGGCTCCACTATCAAAAAATTAGACATAAGTTTGCGTTAAACTTTGCTTCGCGTGGAAAGTTGTAAATCCATGTGGAACCTCACTTTGCATTAAAATGTATGTATGGACATAATGGCTTCGCTCCCCCTTCCCTCTACGGGGGGCTCTACTTCTGGAAGATATAACTTAACCTTTTCCTGATTTAAAACTAAAATTTGGAGGGCTCCACTATAAAAAAACTAGACACAAGTTTCTGTTGAACCTCGTTTCACGTGAAAAGTCATGAACTTAAATTGTTAATAACTTTTTAATAAACAATGAGCAACGGTTAAAATCTCTTGGATGTAATTCAGGGCAGTGATCTTGACAACATATGTCAAAGTCAAAGTCATTGGGGCTGGGTCCCTTTTTCTTAAAGTTTTACCATTATTTTTTTAAATATTTGTTAAAATGTATTGAATATATAAATGTTTTTTAAGATGTTAAAATATATAATTTAATATATCATTACCTCATAATTAGAAATATCTTCTGACGGAATAGATATATCAAATTCTTCCATCGTATCATACATTTCTTTAACATAATCCAGTTGTTCCTCCATAAAATCCACTTTTTGCTGAACTTTGTCAATAAACATAATATACGCAATATAATCATCGGTGGGTACCAAATCAAATTCGAGATAATTTATTGTTTTTATTATTTCTGTCAATAATGTATCCACTTTCTTTTTACAGATTCTGCAGGAAAAAATTTTTATATATAACATATATAAAATAAAAAATAAAAACTGGGATCAATAATTAAGTAATCAAATACTTAGAAGTAATTTAGTTTGTAATTTCAAATAATATTTATCATAAAATCAATCTTACATTTATAGAAATATAGATTCTCTTGAAAAAATTAAAATGCATTTCATTTTTATTAAAAGATTACTATTATTCAGTTTCAAATAAATATTTTATATAATATAGGAAATAACATTGCTATATTATAGATTTTATTACAAATAGTAAATCAAAATTATTTAACTCTTACTGCAATAATGTCGATCACATTCACCAATTTTGAATTTAATTAATTTTAAAACAAATTGATTTGTTTGGCATGGGGCACTTTTAAATTCAATATTGATGATGAATGTGATCGACATTATTGCAGTAAGAGTTAAATAATTTTATGATTTATTATTTGTAATAAAAATTATTTGTAATGAAAATTTAAAATTACTAGTTGTAGTAAAATCCGCAATATAACAATATTATTTTCTATATTATATAAAATATTTATTAGAAACATAATAGTGTAATATAGAAACATAATAGTGTAATCTTTTAATAAAAATAAAATGAATTTTAAGTTTTTCGAGAGAATCTATATTTCTATAATTGCAAGATTGATTTTATATACAAATATTATTTGAAATTACAAATCTTTACAAATTAAATTACTTTTAAGTACTTGGTTACTTAATTATTGATTTCCCATTTAGTTTTTATTTTTTAGTGAACAACTTTTTTATGTTATTTTTTAGAGGTAAACATTTTTTCAACTTTTTGTTGTGTACAAATGATATTTTTCGAGTACATGGCGTACTTTTTTACTTTTATGAGATTCTTTTTAGTGGGATATCTGCTTTTTGTAAAAATTTTTTCTGGAAAGTATAAAATACTACATTATTTACTATATGTATACAAGGATATGATTTTTTAAGATTTATTTAATAAAAATGAATTTTTTTAAGAGGAATTATATAAACAGTATCATATTGAATAATATATTATATTGAATTTGAACGAACACTATCACACGGAAAAAAAAATTTTCGTTACCATAGCTAATCATGGTTTGCAAAAGAAATTTGTAAACTACAGCAAAATTATTTGCTTCTAATGAATAAGTATCACAGCTAATATGTTTGCTGTTGTACTTAATAAATAGATATCACAGCTAAGCTGTTTGCTGTCCATATGTTACGACTGAAATGTAGTTACCACACGCAGTTTTTAGCTACGGCAGCTAATTTTTTTTTCCGTGCATATTGAGTCTTAACCCTTATTCTCTTATCATCAATCATTTAATTGGTTTTAAAACACAATATAATTTTTTTTTATAATTGTTTTTATAAAATATAATTTTAATACAAAAGTTAAACTATATACAACTATATAATCAATAATAATAAATTGTGTAAGTGATAAATATCAAAATATAGAAAGCAATAAAAAGAAAATTTTTTTATTACAAAGCATATGGATTGTTTCATATTTGTATATTTAATATGAATATGAAACAAGTCTAGCTTATTAGATATAATAAATAAATATACACAAACAATATATTATTCCTTTTAAAATGTATTCTACTAAGAGATATAAACAGAAAAGATCAAATGACTTTTGCATTTACTATTTATTAAATTTGCTTATATTGCAAAATAGTACAATACAGGAAGAAATGTGATTAACGGTTATTAAAAATATTGCAAGAAAAAGTGATTTCTTCCAGATAATGTGATATTGAGCAAAGTTAGATTAGCGAATACTTACACTTTAGTGAATCACACTTGAGTTATCAATTAACATATTTGTAATAAATACTTATTGGAAAATGATTATGAACGCATTAAAAGAATATTTAGAGATTTTGATTGGTCCAGTTTTTGATAAAGATAAATTAGTAATTGTACACACGCGCATTTATGTATAATGTTTATTATATATTTTATATATAAATGTAATTAATAATGTATAATTAACCTAAAAAATTACTTTAAATAAAAAACGTAAAATGGGCCAAGTACACACGCTATGTGAAAAAAATATTATATTTAAATAAAAACATTTTAAAATAAAAATATTTAAAAATATTTTTTTATAAAATAATTATTTAAATTTCCTACAAAATAATGATATTAAAAAATTGCGCCAAAAAAATAAAAATTTATGCTCTAAAATTTGTCTTTTATTATTATTTAAATAAAAACAATTTAATCAAATACTTTTGTTTAAAATAATTATTTAAATTTCCTACAAAAGTAATGATATTGAAAAATTTTGCTAACTAAATGAAAATTTATGTTGTAAAATATTTTTATTATTATTTCTAATATTAAGAAGAATTAATAAACTGCATTAAAGTAATAGTATAGTTAAAATAAAATTATTTTATAAATAACTAAATGCACAATATACATCTAACAACATCTAACACATCTAACAACATTATAAGACTTTGGGATCTATTTTATTGAAGGAAAATTTCTGGCAAACTCTAAATCACGTAAGACAAACTTACACCAAAACAAAGAATAAAAACTTGGTGTGCCCGGATCGCATAAAAACGTGTATATTTTATCAAGAGACACGGTAGTATCTCGCGTCAAATTCATTCAAGCAACGAGGCACTCTAGGTATCTATACGCGAGTCAGCCAGTTCGGCCAATTACGAGTACGTTAGATTATCGAATTCTTTATAATGGTTGAACGGATCGATTTTTTGTAGCTTTTAATTGATAGATAGGGATTGCATTATATAATAAAATTGTTTTTATTATTACTTTATATGCATTATAAATAGAGATATAATTTGTTAAAGTTTTAATTATGAAAATTCTATGCAATAAGATACGTCGTCATGCTTTCTCGTGAAAAGTACGTTTCCATCTTCTGACACGAGGGTGCATCAAAAGCGATTCGCGATATTACTAACATTCTGTAATATAACGGCGCTTAATGATTAATATTGCTTTGCATCTTTAATTAACTGATCATATAGACTTATTATCGATATGTTGACATTATGAATTCAGTCTTAGTAATGATTCCAATGAGTGAGAAAAAAATTGATGACGTTGTGCGTTATTAAAAAAT
>JBCEZY010000024.1:656226-671226 GCA_039654445.1 Cataglyphis savignyi | reverse complement strand
AGTGACTAACGACTAAATTTTTTTATGTCACTCAGGGTTATGTTCTTGACAACATATATCAAGGTCATCGGTGCGGTGTAACCTAATCTGAATATTTCTGATCGCGTTATACGGTGATAAAAGAACCGAAACATTAAGCCGTTGATCACTCATCATTAAAAAGTTATTAACAAAAAAGTTTGAAATATATCATAATACATGCATGGATAAAAAGCGCGCGCGCGCACATTCATCTACCAATTTCTCTATCAATAATATCCGAAATCAGTAATAAAGAGTAAATTTCCTTCCTGCCTCGTTGCTTCCAAGAAGCTGCACGTCAGCATTCATTTAGGATGTACTATCAAGTCTAGACTTGGAATAACATCCCACAAAATCCACAGGAATGGGACTAGCAAAGGAGCAAAACTAGACTTTTTTCAGTTAGAAACACAAAAGATTCTGTTCCTCAAGCTTTGCTCCAATTTATTTCCTGTAAATGCAAGACGAAATACGATGCAGCTTGCGATTGTAGAAAAGCAGGCCTTAAGCCCTCCATTATCTGCAATGAACAAACATTTTAAATCATACAGATTTTGAAGATGAGGATGATGACAAAATACAGGCAGAAATCGAAAAAACATCGCCCTTTACTGATATAAATGAAGAATCAAATGACAACTTTGAGATTCCTTCCTTTTTTAATTATAGAAGAAATAGATGAAAGAGATCAACTTGGATCAAAACGGAGTCGTTTACAATAATTTTAGATGTGAGTGTGGATTAGGCCTACTGGGAATATCACATTAAAAAAAAACACGTCAGTAACTCCACCTCTTGGTGATGTGGAAATGAGTTGGTTGATAGTTAATTTATAATATAATCGATAGTCAATAATATCAACATACAATTATTAATTAATAACTTTCAAAAATTTGAGTAAAAACAAGTATTTTCAAACATTTGCAGAATATTGTCCATCTTTACGCTGCTGTAAGTCAGAAACTATTCGTTCCACAAAAAAAGTTTCAGATAAAAATTGTAGAAAATTTCATCCGCTGTAATATTGATAATAACTATTTTTTTTATCGTAAGATCAATCGAGAAAAAGTTATTACGAAAAAACCGCTTTTCCGCCCTCTTTTTTCAAAATGGCGGCGCGAGCGGCGCCCTCCCGGGGTCAAAAACTCAGAAAATTATTTAGGACATCTGTTCGAGATTGTCATTCCATCTCGAACTCAGCATGGAGATGCCGCGCGACCGCGTCGCCGCGGCGAGCGCGATACGAGGCGGCGTTTTTGCGATCGATCGAAAATGCGCGGCATCAACAAACACCGTCGCTTTTCTCGAAGAATCTAAGTTGAAATTGTGACAAACAAGTCACGTAAAAACAGTCGGCGGAAATGAGCAAATTTCGGGAACCTTCTGGATCCTTCGAGAAGGGCGACGGTGTTTGTTGATGCCGCGCGATGACTTAATAAAAGTGAACCGACTGCCGGGACCTGTGCAGTCCGCTGAGAACAATCGACGCGTGCACGTTATCCCAGCGATAATAAAATTTCGGCCTCACGAAGTAATAACGATATCTCAGTGCCGTTGTATGACCACCGGAGTTACTCCGAGACAGACGATTTATCGCTGTTCATCCGCCGCGTGCGAATTACGATCACAGTCGTGTGATTTTCGAGATCCGTCGTGATTAACAAACACAGTGTGCATAGTGCGAGACCTAATCGCGTTGCGATACTCGCGAGTCCATTCGTCCATGTCCGTCTCACTTTGCGCTTGATTTTCCACGGCACGCTCACTCGCGCGTCTACATAACTTTCGCGCACATTTGCTGGTCCTTCGAGCCGGATTTCGCTGTCCGGTGCCTGTGCAGTAAGCGCAGTCCCTGTGGTGATTTACGTCGGAGCTTCTTCGATCATCACATCCTGAAAGACGAAGATGAATAAGGGCACGGACTCAATAACTCAGTGCAGCTAGATCTATACAGGCACATTGCACGCTCGTATGACAACTTGCGGAAGACGGGATCCGCCAATATAACGGTCGGACTAGTGGAATCGCGCCTTCAAGCTCTGGAGGCCAACTGGGCGAAATTCGAACAACCACAAGCTCCTCGCTACCGGAGAATCCTTGCGCGAGAGTGACTATGTCACAAAGGACATACAAGCCATAGCAAAGGAAGCTTATATAGCACAGAAGGGAATGTTCTTGGACACGCTTCACCGTCTCAAATCCCCGGAGAAAACCGAGGCTCCCGCTGCTGGAGCGTTTTTGTCATAGCCGCCGCGAACGACTCTGTCGAGGATACAACTTCCTTAATTCTCCGGGTTGTATGATGACTGGCCGTCATTCCGAGACCTCTTTCATTCTCTCTTGGGAAGGATGCCTCGGCCGCCAACGTCGAGAAGCTTCATTATCTCAAGGCTTGGCTGAAGGGAGAAGCGGAACTCCTCATCCGCAATCTGCTCACGACAGGCGAGAATTTTGACCACGCGTGGAAGGTCCTCATGGATTACTATGAAAACAAGCGCCTGCTCGTGCGATCGTACATCACGAAGTTCCTGACGATTCAACGAGTGAAGGGTGAGTCGAGCACAGATTTACGTAATCTCTATCACGACGTCTTGAATACCGTCGGCTTACTCGAAAGCATCGGTCGACCGATAACGAGCGGCGAGGACCTGTTTGTCCATCTCGTTGTCGATCTCATGGACTCCCGATCCCGCCGCGAGTGGGAGAGTGCGATAAGTGACACGACGGATCCGCCGTCGTACGCGGACTTTTACATATACAGGACTTTTACAAATACAGTTTCTCGACCGACGGCTGCACACGGTTGAATCATTGCAACCGTCCAAACCAGAACCAAGTGCGAAACCGGGCGCGACTTCCGGAAGTTTGTCGCGAGTGCTTAATGTGCGGAAACCGGAAAGAAATCGTGACCGATGCTCCTTGTGTCACCAAGAACATTACATAATGTTTTGTGACGCGTACAAGACGAAAACGGAGCGATGGCAGCACATAGAGAGACATCAGTTGTGCTTCAACTGCCTCGGGAAGCACAAAATGAGTGACAGCCTGTCGACGAAGACGTGCTCGACGTGTGGCGCGCGTCATCATTCGACGCTCCACGACACGGGCAAGTCCACTGCAGTCGTCAAATTATCGCTTTCCGCGAACCGACTTGTAAAAGCCGCGTCGGCAGTGCTTCTCGCGCGCGTGGCTGACAAGTTTGGTGTTCTTCACACCGCTCGAGCCCTCATCGACCAGGAATCCGAGGTGTCGATCATCGGCGAGTCACTGGTTCAGCGACTGCAATTAGCCCGGACTCTTGCCTCGACATCCATTGTCGGCATTGGCGGTCAACCTGCGGGCGCACGGGGCCGAGTCGAGCTCGCACTGACGCCGCTGCGCGACGGTCCGCCGCTGCGGGTCTCGGCGCTCATCCTCAGACAGCTGACGCTCTACCACGGCGGCATCCGAGTGAGTCGCAAGACGTGGTCGCACATCGACGGCATCGAACTCGCCGACACGGACTTCTTCGCAGCCGACCCGGTGAAACTTCTCCTCGGTGCGGATGTGTGCGCGGCTATACTGCAAGCCGATCTTCGACGTGGAGGACATCGGCAATCTATAGCACAAAGGATAACGCTGGGTTGGATTTTGTTGGGTTCCGTCGGCACTTCAGCCGCAACCCGGTCCGCTCATCACAGCCGGTCAGTCACATCAATGCTGCGACGACGACCTTCACGGCCTGGTGCAGGGGTTCTGGCGGCAGGAGGAAGTCGATGCCAAGGCTGTTCCACTCACCACGGACGAGCAGGAAGCACTTCTTCCGTATTCACTCGCAAGACGCTAGCGGCCGCTTTGTTGTGCATCTCCCTCTCAGGCTGCCGCTCCCAGATCTCTCGGGAATGAAGCACTTCGCAGCCCGTCTGCTCGGGTACATGGAGCAGAAGTTCGCCTGCGACGATCAGCTGAATATGGGAGTGCAGGAGTATGAAGTCCTGGGGCACATGTCCCCTGCCCGGCCTGCTGGCGCTGCAGGATCGGCCGACTGCTACTTGCCTTACTACGGCGTGATGCGCAAGGGAAGCTCGGCCAAGATTCGAGTCGTCTTCAATGGCTCGTCTACGGTTCCTTCAGGAGCCAGCCTCAACAGGTAGGTCCTAATCTCTTGCCCGCCTTGGTAAGGCGTTTTGCCGCGGTGGCGAGTCCATCGCTTTGTGTTGACGATCGACATCGAGAAGATGTATCGCCAGATACTCGTCGCCCCGAAGGATCGACATCTTCAGAGGATTCTGTGGCGCCACGGACCAGACCTACTCCGCAGACCTTCGAGCTCAACACCGTGACGTACGGACTGGCGTGCGCTCTGTTCCTGGCGGTGCGCTCACTGCGACAACTCGTCGACGACGAGGAGGCCCATTTCCCCCATGGATCAGCGGTTCTGCGCCGGAATGTTTACGTGGACGACATCCTCACGGGCGCACCTTCCATCGAGGAAGCCTTGGACCTCCAGCGGCAGCTGACGGAGCTGTGCACGGCGGGCGGGTTTCCGCTGAGGAAGTGGTCGTCTAACGACCCCCGCCTACTAGCTCGCATTCCGCCAGAGCACAGGACACAACGCGACCTGCTGTCTTAGACGCCGCAGGAAAGTCACGCTACTCTCGGCCTCCACTGGCACCCGAGCGGGGACTGCTTTTCTTTCTCCACCAGGTCCATCAGCCTACACGAAGCGGTCCGTTCTTTCGCTGACGGCCCTTCTCTTCGACCCACTGGGCTGGCTCCGACTGTCATATGAGCAAAGATCCAGTCTACGTAGCTGCGAGGCTTGGACTGGGACACTTCATTGGACGAGGCCGACAATGGAGCGCAACAATGGAGCAAGTTCTAGGCAGATCTCTCTCTCGGATCTCTGGAGGAAATTCGCATCTAGCAACGCGTGTTCAGCTGCGAAGCAGACGTCCAAGTCGAGCTGCATGGCTTCGCGGACGCATCCGAACGGGCCTATGCCGCCGTTGTCTACGCGCAGATGGAAACCCGCCAAGAAGAAGTAAGAATTGCTCTTATTTTAGCAAAAATCAGGGTAGCGCCGTTGAGGACGGTGTCACTACCTCGCTTGGAGCTCACCAGGCTAGTGAGTAGGAATACTAGGCCGGTTCTAACTCTGATCCTCCGAGGAGTGTACGGGACGAGGGGAAGCCGCGCGGGGTCTGACATCGCGCGGGCAGAGGATGAGGAGCGAATATATTTATGTCCGGTGCGTATATACAAAGACGAGCGCCGCTGATCCGATCACAGATACTGACAAGATAAAACCGCTGATAAAACACCCCCTTTTTGGAAAGAGTTGTTGAGCGCCGATGTCCGGCCGCTATAATTTATAAATAATATAAAATAAAATAGAACAATCGCGGTTTTTTTCATTTCTTTTCTATGAAAAACCGTTTAGGAAGATCGGTGATGAAACAACGTCTCCTTGAGATGACAAAAGTAACATATTTCTTACCGAAATTTTTCGGTGGAAAAATTAAAAGATACCGGCAAGATACTGATAAGATAAAACTTCTAATAAAACACCCCTTTTTTGGAACAATCGCGGTTCTTTTAATTTCTTTTCTATAAAAAGCCATTCAGAAAAATCGGTGATGGAACAATGTCGGTCTCCTCGAGATGACAAAAATAAGATATCTCCTACCGAAATTTTTCGGTGGGAAAAAAACTAAAAGATACCGACAAGATACTGGTAAGATAAAACTTCTAATAAAATACCCTGCAAATCAATTGCATCCACAGCAATAAAAATAATGATAAAATTTTCTCTAACATTTACGTGCAAAGAAACCTTCGAACCGATATTGAATTCACCAATCGCCGATCACTACGAGTAAAATAAGAAAAGTAGAAACACCCCACCTAATGAAGACGCTAGCATAATTTTTAATTCGTCAAAGTTGGAAGATCCCTACTTCTGCACAAATCTAATTCGCTAAAACTAGAACCTCCTACACAATTTTTGTTTTCTAGACACACCCTTCAAAAATAAATATGAAGGACGATAAATAATGAAGAACGAAGGGGTGTCAAATCATAGTAGTATACGATTTGAAAGTGTATACATCTATTAGAAAAATATAGTGAATACTGTATTGTGTGCAAAGTATTCAATATAATAAAAGATTTTGTGATAATCTTTGGTGATAGTCTAGAAAAATGGAACAGATAAACAATAATTTTGAAGCTACATTAGATGAGTCTGATGAAGATCACGCATTGTCAGATGACAGTAATTATATTAGTGATCAAAGTGAGGACCTTACGGAAATAGTCGACAGAGACATCTCATTCGGAAATCATTGCGCTAAATGGACGTACAAACTGTTGCACCATCTACTTTTGTTATTCCACAGGTGGTGCTTTATGCACTTCGTGCATGATTTCTATATCAGACACTGATTTTGGATACATGTATATTATTCGAAAGCATGTGACTGAGTTATATGATGCAGTGGATGGTCGATTCTGCTCCAATTGCAGCAATCCATTATATCAGATCTTTCCATGCAATATGTGCCCGATTTGCACATTGTAAAATAGAAGAAAAAAAAATATAGAAAACACCACAAAACAGACTGAACGCGACCTGTTGGAACAACCACACCAAGTTTGCTACCTTAGGCGAATATTTTGCGTGCAAAGAATTTATCAAACAGCTCGAGGAACACAGTCGTGCCAAGCGTCCGCGACTCTCGATCGAAGTTCGACAATCTTTGATGGCCAGGATCGCGCGATTCGAGGGTGTAAAGACTCGATTAGAAAAACAGTTTATACCTAGTGGTGGTGATTAGTGTTAACAATAATGTGGAAAGACTCGTTTGGCGAAAGATCGATACCGCATTCAAAAACCGCGTATTGACCGGTACGGTGATTAACACAAACTATATCAAACCGCGACAATTTCTCGAGGACGTCAAAGACATTGTGCTCGAACACGTGTAAAACGCGATAAAAAAACATTTTAATATAAAAGTGAATACTGTGTTCAACGGCGAGTTTGTGACAGGTGATAAGCGCGCAAATAAGAGCATTAATATGAAAAACTATGAACTATTTCGCACATCAGATTTATACGATTGGTATGAGCGGCGCGTTATCGAGTCCATTCTAGTATCGCTCGAAGAATTTCAAGAACGCGACAGTGGGTGGGCTTTGTCGCGAATACTAGATTTGACAATTAATATGTAAATAAATATAATCCAATGCGCGCAGGATATCACGTAAAATTATCGCAAAAAATAATGAAGAAGAAAGTGGTAATAAACGTGCAGTCTAATAACAATGCGTGTTTTGTGTGGTCTGTGGTTGCTGCTCTATATCCAGTTGAAAGAAATGCAGAACAAAAATCATCGTATCCACATTATACGACAGTGTTGAATCTCCAGGACATTGAGTTTCCAGTGACTGTGAATCAAATTAAAAAATTCGATCGTGCCAATGATATCTCCATAAATGTATATTGTCTCGAAAAAAAGAACGTTGTCCCGATTCGACTGAGCGAGCTAAAGAGAGATAAATACATCAACTTGTTTTACATGTAAGATCCACGGGACGACAACGGACATTTTGCATGGATCAAGAATTTATCCCGGCTCGTGAGCTCGCAATTGAACAAGAAAGAGCACATAAAATATATTTGCGGTACGTATAATTAATAATAAAAAAATGCAATATATAAATTATATACAAAAGAAAAATTAATTAATTAATTCTTTCTATTTTTGTTTATAGATGTTTACACTATTTTGAATCCAACAACATATTGTAGTCGCACACGATAGACTGCCAACAAATGAACGAGTGCGCCGGTTACCGAGCGAGAAGGATAAATGGTTCGAGTTCAACAATTACAACAGGAAAGAACTGCTGCCTTTTGTTGTATACGCCGACTTGGAGTGCATGCTAAAGAAGACCAACAATGATCCGAGATGTCTACGTACACATTTCAACATCACGAGGTATTTAGCATAGCTTATTATATACATTTCACGTACGATGAAACATTATCCGCGTATCATTCTCGCCGTAATGTCGATTGTATCGCGTGTCGAAGAACTTAAAAATTTAGCGCACCGTGTAAAAAATATAATCCATGAATGTCCCTATAGTAACTCTCTCGCGCGAACAGTGAGATATTTCGCAGCGCGACGCATTGTCACATTTGCGAGAAATCATTCGCGCCGGACGATACACGAGTACGCGATCATTGTCATCTGACCAGCCGATATCGAGGTCGCGCGCATTCAAATTGTAATTTAAATTATAAAGACTCTTTTTACATTTCAATAGTTTTTCATAATTTATCCGGTTATGATTCACATTTTATTTTCAAAGAAATAACTACAGCGTTTGAAGGGAGAATTGACGTATTACCGATAACGAAAGAGAAATATATATCTTTTGCAAGAAATGTTAAACTTGCAGAAGAAAAAAATCATATCAAATTGCGTTTTATAGATTCATATAAATTTCTTTCAGCCAGCCTTGACAAATTGGCATCTTTTTTAAATAAAGACAAATTCAAAATTTTAAAATCAAAATTTCAAAATGAAGACAATTTCAATTTAATAACACGGAAGGGCATCTTTCTGTACGAATATATTGACTGCGTCGACAGGCTGGAATATACGTGTTTACCACCGCGCGATTCATTTCACAGTTCTTTGACCGGTGACACTGTATCCGAGAGCGATTACGCGCACGCCGAGACTGTCTGGAAGCGGTTCTCCATTCGAACGCTAGGCGAATATAGCGATCTTTATTTAAAAACAAATGTGTTGTTATTAGCAGATATTTTTGAAAATTTCCGCGAAAGTTGTATTAAAAGTTATGGTCTCGACCCCACGTATTATTACACTTTACCAGGTTTCACATGGGATGCCATGTTGAAACAGACAAATATTAAGTTTGAATTACTTATTGATAAAGACATGGCTATGTTTATTGAACGCGGTATTCGCGGTGGCGTGTCAGTGCTCCGGCAAATACGCGCATGCTAATAACAAGTATATGCAGTCGTATGATCCATCGAAATCTTCATCGTATTTGATGTACTTTGATGTAAACAACTTATGGATGGGCAATGTGTCAACTATTGCCTTATGCCGATTTTCGATGGCATGTCAATGACATGTCTGATTTTAACATTAGCGCGATCGCTTTCGATTCGCCAACAGGTTATATTCTCGAGGTCGATCTGGAGTATTCTCAACATCTTCACAATGCGCACGCTGACCTACCGTTTTGCTCGATACGCGATAAAGAGAGCGGTAAGCGGGAGGACAAGCTTCTCGCGACATTATATGATAAGAAGCGTTATATCATACTGCAACAGTGCACGCGTCATGGTCTTCGCGTCACAAAAATACATCGCGTATTGCAATTTGCTTAATCCGCATGGCTCCGCGATTACATCGAACTCAATACAAAATTTCGAACACTTGCGAGAAATGATTTCGAAAAAAATTTGTTCAAATTAATGAATAACGCGGTATTCGGTAAAATTATAGAAAACGTGCTCAATCACGTTGATGTAAAATTATTAACAAAGTGGGACGGACGATACGGCGCGGAAACCCAATTCACAGCAGGAGTATCTTTTCAGAAAATTTAGTTGCCGTTGAACTGCGCAAACTTGAGGTAAAATTCAATAAACCTATCTACCGATCTACGTCGGTATGTGCATACTTGATATATCGAAAATGTGTTTGTACGAATTTCATCACGAATACATGTTACCGTTATATCGCGAAAATTGTGAAGTCATGTACACCGATATAGATAGTTAATTTATTACATTAAATGCGACGATATATATGAGAATATGAAACGCGATATCGATAAATTCAATACGAGCGATTATCCGGTTAACAACGCGCACGATATACCGCTTGTAAATAAAAAAGTCCCGGACTTGATGAAAGATGAAAATAATGGTGCGATCATGACCGAATTCGTTGGACTTAGAGCAAAAATGTATCCGTTACGAGTAGATGGTAAAAAAAATACAAAAAAAATTAAAGGCGTCAAGAGTAACGTCGTTGCGCGTACTATAACTTTTGATGATTACACACGGTGCTTTCACGAAGAGATTGAAATGACTCGACAGCAATTATGTATAAGGTCAAAATTGCATGAAGTCTATACCATTCGCGAGACAAAAATTGCTCTAAGTCTATGTGATGACAAGTGATATATCGTATCTGATTCGATCAACTCGTTATCATGGGGACATTACAAAATACCCTTATAATGTAGCATAATGTAATATAGTGCATGCGTGCGTGTATGTGTGTGTGTGTGTGTATGTATGTAACACAATGTATTATACTATTGACTATCGAAGCAGGAAAATAAAAGAAATATACTTTTATCTTTATTTTTCTTTTATATTTTATATTTTATATGCTGTATACATCTTACATCTTATATTTTTACATATTTCAGATTTTATATGTATCGTATTTCATTTTTTTTATATGTTGGAATAAAATGCAGTTTGTATTAATTAAATGACATTGTCCTTGTATATCCAAGAATTGTGCGATCCATCGAATCCCAGCCATTTCATGTAAACCTTGTCATCCCTCCTGCACAGTACTTTCTCCACAAGATACACATCCGGATAATTCGCGCGACGCAACTCGTACTTGTAGAACGCTCCAGCAATGGACTTTTCGCGATAGTCCTCGAGTAGATAGGTTACGGGATTAGTAGGCTGCACTTTAAAGATCTTAAACACTTCAGTGGTCCAATTCGGTGTATAATCTTTCTCGAAAATCGTCTTGCATTTGCTAACGCGTATCGAGTCACCTATTTTGAACTTTGCCGGACCCGCTATCTTTATCACATTGTATACAGTCAAGAATCTTTCAGCGATCGCGGGGATAACGTCGACGGATCGCATACTGATCGTTCGAAGCTTGCGCGCGTTGTAATCCAACACGAGTCGCGGCAATTCGTTCACCCATTTGTAAGTTCCGTTGAGCGTAAACATCTTCCACATATCATTTTTCAGCGTGCAATTAAATCATTCGACGATCGATGCCTTCAACACTGAATACGTGGAATAACGATTGATGTCGTGTTTCTTCATGAGGCGTTGCACGTCGGTATTGTAAAATTCTTTCCCCATATCAGTTTGCATGTTTCTCGGACATCTCTTGCTATCTCGAATTATTTCAGCCGTCTCGCTTCCATCTTTACTCTTGAGCGGCACGGCCCACGCGTACTTGCTCAGCACACCGATGACGGTAAGTATGTAGTGGTGACCTTTGTTGAAACGCGAGTACGGACGCATCTCGACGATGCTGACATCGTCAGCTTGCCACAGGTGCCCGTACTACAACGCGTCTTCGGGAAAAATTTCTTCTCGCTGGAGCATACAGTTCTTCGACGAGTTGTAGCTTCTCAATATTTTTATCGGATTTTAACGATGTCATGTTTTTTTTAACGATTGATCTTTTGGCGCGTAATATATGTGAAGAAATTACATTATCATTTATATCTGAAATTTTTTTTAACTATTCAATAGCTGTTTATTTTCGTTTCAATAGCGGTTCTTTATCCTTCGTATGTCGATAGCAATCCGTTAACCGTTCGTAGTCGTTTCTGAGTCATTCCTAAGCAGTTTAATAACTATATCTAAACCGTTTAACAATGATTCAACAGTCGTTCCTAAACCATTCGTTACTGTTCGTTGCCGTCCGTCGTGGTCACTCGTTCATAGCCGATCTTGGACCGGTTGTTGCTGTCCATTGTTTGTTGATGTTTCGTTGGTATTTTGTTGTTGTTTGGTGACGTTTCTTGGCGTTTCGTTGATGTTTCGTCGTCGTTTGTTGATGTTTCATTGACGTTTTGATTACTCGTTTCTAATCTAGCGATATTTACACGCCGAAGCTCGTTTATCGCAATTTATAACGCTCGCACGTCTTTCTTGAATGCAGCAAGCTTTTCGTCTGACTCTTTCTGTTGATTCTTCAACGTTTTAACACACTGATCCACGTATAGTTTGTTGAAGGCGTCGATATCGGCTTCAGGTTGCACTACACGGCGAATCTTGCGCGACCTCGCGTCATAGTCCGCAGCAACGTCATAAAGCGTTTTCGCGCAAGTAACTTTTCATCATTCTATGATCAGTTGTATCATTTCGCTGTTCAAATAATCCAAATTTGTTGATATGCATTACCGATGAGAGTGATACCAATCGATTGATTAGTTTTGTCGAGACACCGTTTATAGAGACATAATTTATAATAATGCCAGCTTTGCGAAGTTCCTCGATGATCGACAGGATTTCGTGACCGTTGTGACCCGCTTGGCGCAAAGCGTCGACCAATCATAGACGTTTCACCAACTCGTTGGGATCGTCCCAATGCACGTAATCAATCTTATTGTCGGTTAACGACATCGCACGAAGCATAAATATTCCTTTTCCAGATTTTTTTCTTTTTCGGATCGACCTCAACGGTGCGATTATTTCTTTGTACTTGTATCCTCTGTTGCCCCGTATTCGACCGTGCGCATCTTGATTGTCTTTATGTGCGATTGTCAACAGCATGCTCTTGTACGTTTGCTTATCATCATCTGTATAGATGACGTCATTTTGGATTTTCTTGAAGATCAACTCATAAAGACCAGATGTGTCGTACGCCGTCGATAATTATGCTATTCGCGTTGTCCACGTCAAAGCGTTTATTACCGAACATCATTATTCCTGACCAAGATAAACACCAAACACGTTATCTATACCGCTATTTTGATCACCGCTCAGGACAGGCCAGATATACTTTTGACCCAATGGACCTAACTGATCTCGCAACATTTCTTGACCTTCCGGCGTTTGCAATTGATTTCGAACGTTACGAGCGAGTCATCGGTGGTTTCGAAAACATCCTCGCGAGCAAGTAATTCAGGCATCGTAGATACAATTCTCGTTGTTACGGACGGTGTAGAGGTTATCGACGGTTCGTCCGGTGGCGACCAATCGTTTCGATTTATGCGGTGTCGCTGAGTGATTCGACCAGAAATCAGATTGTTTTTTTTTCTTTTCCGCTACTGCATCCTTCTCATGCTTCTGGATGATTAACGGATTCGATTTCCGCGTCGATGTTACTCCCCGGCTCATTCTTTACTACGATCGAACTAGAGTTGTCGACAATCTTTTGTAGCGGTCCGATGAGAAGTCTAAAGTGTTTATCCAATACGATATCCTCCTTGATTTTACCGGTCTTCAAAGCGCGATGTTTCTTGCGAATCGATTTGCTCGTTTTCGCAATTTTCCTCGCAATCTTCTCGCGCTCACGAATACCCTAACTGTCAGTCATGTCAGTAGAGTGTCAATTTCTTACGTTTCACCACGATCGGCAATGACTAATCACTTTGCGGTATCTCGAACACGTTAAATTTTTTTCTATACCGACCATCGTTGAGCGAGCTGTCTTTGTCTATCACTACAAATCCATACTTGTGCTGCCAACAATCGCGATACAAGGCGCAAAATTCACCGTAAAATATATCGGTATTCACATGATTGTTATACACATGTTTCAGGTTGGTATCATCCTGTTTGAACAGAATCAGTAGGTTACATTGTCGCGTATCAGATGTTTAGGTATTCTTGCGTACGTCTGACAGAGATAAAAGTAGCCGACGCTCGAGTGCCGACCTATTGAAAAGTACTTTCTTACCGCATCTTGCTTATCGCATGCCATGTCATCAAACAGTTTGGACGCGCCTCGCTCAGTGGAATAATGTTGTTGGAAAAAATGTAAAATAAACCAATTTCGCCGATCGATGTTAATAAATTCGACAGCTATCGATATTTTGGCTGTTGAAGCGATTTTAAGTACACGTATACGTTGTCGAAATGTACACCGTGTAGACTTTCTATCAAACTTATCAACACGTTGGTTTTACCGCAATTCGAAGGACCGCAAATGATACCGCGTATAGTAGTCGGTAACATTGTATCATGCTTGCGCATCTCCGCGTTGTCCCCCATCGACCGTAATGTGTCGTCACAATTCGTCACTTTGATTATCGCCAACGTTTATTGCACAAATTTCATTTTCACACTGCCGAATGAGAGAGCAGTTGGATCGAACGCCTATTTATAGATGTGCGGAACCACGAATCGCTCAGTAGCAATAATGTTCATCCTGCTATCGAGACCTTCCGATATTTACAATTTGAGCGCCGGACAGTTACAGTTTGTGCCGAAAGTCGTTTTGATGCGAATGTGTGGCGATCATATCAATTATCTGTGAAACAAGCTTCCTGAACATATAAAGGCGGATTTAGAGATTCAACAATATCGTCGCTGTTACGAACAATCAACTGTGGCAACAAACGCACGTCGACGGGCCAACGCCGTTGAGAAAAGATTGCGGATGTCAACGAAAATAGATAGAGGCCTATTAAATTGCGCGATAAACGCATTTTCTATCGAATTACATATTTCCAGCTATTAATTTTGCGGCCCGAATACTCATTTGGAAAAACGATTGGCAAGAGGCGATCAGAATATAAATCCATTGGACGCGGCGTGCCGCGAGCACGACATTACGTATTCTCAGAGCCGATCTTACCGAGAGACAAGCGGCTGACAGGATACTCACTAAGAAAACGCACAAACGCGTCGTCGCAAAAGATTCGACTCTGGTGAGAGAGCAATAGCTACAGCTGTTTGGGCAACGATGAAAGTCAAGACAAAAATCGGTATGGGTATGAAGACGAAGACGAAGAAAAAGATGGTGAAGAAATGGATACTTCCAACAGCGAAATGAGGCGGTATATTGCCGATTTTACCGATATTGGGCGCGCTCGGACTTTTGATCGGTGGAGCGGCCAGCGTGGCAAAAGCAGTGAACGATATCAAAGCCGCGCGGCATCAGCTGGAGGAGCTGCAACGCCACAATCGCGCGATGGAAGGTCACGGGCTTTATCTCGCTC